>JAFVLL020027787.1:93081-106633 GCA_021397915.2 Tor tambroides
CATACTAATAACCAAAAAAAAAAAAAAAAAAAAAAAAGAAATTCGCCACTGAAAGCTTCATGATATTTTTCAGCAACAAGGTGATAATGTCACTGTTTTCTAAGCAATTAAACTCAGAGCTTCACTCTATATAGAGATGCCACACAGATGCAGGTAATCCAAGCAGAGTCCTTTTCTCCAATTCATTAAAAACACAGATATCAGATATGAGTCGTGTCTTAAGTCAATGTAAACAGGTGGGACCAAAAATTGGATATTAAAAAAATCAAGAAATGACATACATATTAAAGTTTATAAAGTTAGAAAAATTGCAACTATTACAAGTATTTCCAGTTGATTGTACACTCACATAAATCCCACAATATAGCAATTCTTAAGATTGTTTATATCATTATCAAATGTAAATTACACTATTGCTTGGATAATGTGGACATTTATAACAAGCAGTAATGTCATGAAACTGTAAAGCTGCTTTGAAACAATGTGTATTGTGAAAAGTGGCATATAAATAAATTGACTCAACTTCATCTGTTAGAGGTGTGCGCTACTGATTGTCTACATTTATAACAGTAATTGTTGTTTTAACGACATGCAAGCTGACATTATTGAGTATGTATGAGTATATGCAAAAAACAAACACTGCCTGATGAAGCTATTAGAATGCAGTTAGAATGACCTATAATTCAAGTTATGAAAGCAAAGAATATCCCTGTATGGGTTTTGCTTTTATATTTATAAGATATGATATAGTTTAGCAATATCACACAAGCATCAGTGACGTTTTCCTGAATATCAGCACATGAGCGTGATCACAAATGTTGTATTGATTTTATATAGTTAAATATTAAATAAGTTACATTTTAGACACAATATCATCTGTTTTTTCCTGTTTGGCCAATGACAATAGTTCCAAACAAAGCTGGAGCAGAACATTTGTACATCTCAGAACGACACTGCAGTGAATGAATCTGCTTTTGAACAAGTCATTGATGAGTCAATGATTCAATGATCCATTCATAAAGAAAAAAATGAATCAGCCGTTTGAATGAGTCGTTTAAATGAATGAGTCAATGAATCACTTATTAAGAACAGAGATTTGCCGCACCTACTGGTTTATCGAAACACTGTTTATCGAAAAAAAATCTTAACAAATATTGAGATATTATTTTTTGTCAATATCGCACACCCCTACCATCCGCCTAGTAGATTAATCAGATGATTATTTTTTATTTACTAAAAATGCAGACATTAATGAGAAGATCTGACTGAACAGTTAAGTTCTGGCTTATATGTGTGTTCACTGATGAACCAGTATTTCTCACCTCAGACGGTTTCTTCTGCTCATGGCGCACCCAAGTGCTGTTGGTCCCTGTGTTCTTTGAAGACCTTGACCAGGTGGTCACATGACCTGCAAGAGATTAAAGGGTCATACCTGAGCTAACCACATTCTGTCATCATTAGCCCCTTTCGCACAGTAAAACCAGTAAATTGCAGACTTTACAGGTAAATACAAAAATGACGTTCCGTCTTTTTAACGGTAAAGCAGCATTCACACATCAGTTTCAAAATACCGGTAAATTTAGTGAGATCATTAACCCGAAATGACTTCTAAACAGCGGTGTTGTGTTTGTAAACAATGGAGGGGCGTACGTTATGACTGGCCCAGAGTAAACGTCTTATGTCAGCGTAATCTGAACTTGTATGTGCTCATACCGGTAATCTCATTCTGCATTCACACAGAGCACATTACCGGTAATTTACTGGTTATGTTACAACTTTTCATACCGGTAAATTTCCAGAACGAATTTTCCTGGTATTTTTAAAATGGTCCTGTTCTCATATGGGGCCAGTTTTACTAACAGCTTGCACCAGCGCAATCCGTCTTTTGGCATTAAAATAGTACTGTCAGGATTTACTAAAGACACGCAGTAACGAATTAGCGCTGAAAAGGCGTGGACACAGTTATTTTTGAGCCTGACCCTATTGAATATGCATTTGTAGGAGTTTCCCTTTCAGACGCTAAATTTATGAGAGTATTCAACTGAATCACAACGAGATTTACTAACGTTTGAGCTCGTCAAATTACTGGTATTTGCGCCATTATTTAACGCACAAAAAAAGCATGTCAAACTATTTTGTGCTTGAAATGACTGTAATTATTGTTGCTAGAGGACGCACCACAGAGAACAGAGAGCGCATGACAAAAGGGAGAGGATTTTTTCCAAATGTATTAATTTATTTGGCATGCCAGAAGAACACATTATCCGAACACATTGTTTGACAAGCCATGTTATTTTTAATTTGCTTCAGGAAATAAAAGACGACTTGGAACCCTCAACTAGGAGTCACGCAACACCAGCTCTATCAAAACTTCTTGCAACTTCTAGCTTCATTTTTTGGCCTCTGGTTCTTTTCAATGTACTGTGGCTTCTTTATTTCTTTATTTGCGACTGCTCTAATTTGCGCTGCGCTTGGTACACTGCATTGGTCGATATGTAAATGAGATGTTGCGTCTGTGTTCTTTAATTTGCGTGTTGTTAGTAAATCACCCACAGAAATTTCCACGCCCATCGCCGCTGTTTTGGATTTGCACTCTCGCGCTAATTTGCCCTGTTTAGTAAAACTGGCCCATGATCTCTTAACGGTTATTTCCCAGTAATTTTACTGGTATGACTTTCTTAATGGGTTTGGAATGAAAGCAAAAAATGTGAGCACAATTTGGGGGTGAAAAAAATAAATAAAACTAACAAAATCCTACATAAACATCTAATGGTAAAATTTCCATTTCAAGACAAAAAAAAAAAAAATCTTCAATTAATTTTTAAAAAAATCATTTTTCATTTATAAAGGTGTTTTTAGCCCATAATTCAGTGAAGGTCAATAAACTGTATTTTGAAAGATGGTTTTATTGTCTTGTGTAATGTATGTTAGTTAGCACAGAATTGTAAACTGTTGATTAATTGTGTGCATTAAACCTACAAAGTCTACAGTATCATATTTGATAAGCACATCTCTAAGGCCTCTAAATGATCAAAACTTTGCTGATAAACCTGTTTATCTACATAGCTTCTACAGTCTGATCAATTTTTAATGCATTTTAGTATAAATAAGCAAATTAGTATTTGCTGTGTAATCTTTACTGAGTTGTAAGTAAACATAAGACTATCTCTTTAAGTAATTTTTGAAGATGTACACTTACTAGACTAAAGAAACCTAGCTTTACTTGATTATCCGGACATCATTTTTTAGAAAAATCAGATATGACCATCAAGCTTTTAAGGAATGTTTATTCATTCATCTTTCAATCACTGTACTGCATTGAAGAATGTGTTTTGATCATTAAACCAAGCATTTAAATATCATCTTACTAAGACATATTATTGACAGACACATAAGAACAGCTGATATTTATATGCATTTTATGAAAGTATCTGCTATAGCTATATCTCATTTCATCTTACTTTTTATCCAAATATCATAATCTTAACTAAATTGTGTATTTGTTCTCAGTTTGGGTCTCTGAATAAAACAGAGGTGTTTTTTCCTTGAGTATGAGCTGCATATTCTCACTATTTACTACTTTTTTTTAGATCTTATCTTTATCTAAAAATATTTTATGCAGTGGTGAGAAGCTGTGCGTCTGTGTTTATCACTCACTGTCGGTGGTGTCAGAGTCGTTGCTGCTGGTGGAGTATTTCCTCCTCTTCATCTCACTCTCCATCTGTCAGCAAAGAAGAGATGAACAATTATCAGACTCTGAAAAGATGGCAGAAACGCACGCCGAAAGCACAGTGTGAAAGTGTGCTGGAAGAAATGTGTCTGTACAGGCAGGCCTGCTGTATACAGAGCGTCAAAGACAGGAGAGGAAACACTCCGCCGGCTGCTGGCAGATTTATGTGGCCATAAAACAGGGCTTTTCCCTTTTATGCGGGTCTCTTCCTGTCGCCTCGCAGCCCGATCTGCACTTTACAAGAGACTGAAAACCCCATTCGCCTTCCCTCCACATAGAGGCAATTTGGGGAAATAATCTAACTGCAATAATTCCTGATAAAAACTGTGATTCTGATATTAAAAAAGGTTTCCTGGCTTGTTTGTAGGCATGTATCAATATGGCTAATATATCATACAATATCAATATTAATCACAACCATTAACAGGGAAGGAAATGCCTTGCACATGTTTGTTAGACCTTGAGAATAAACATAAAGATAGTTTGTTTGTTTACAATTAAACTCCACAGAGCTCCCTTTTCATTTTATTTTATTCCCCTAAATCCTGTTTTCCATTTTAGTTTTTGTGAAAATGTGATAAAATGAAAACATAATTGGTTTACAAAACATTGCATTTTTATTTTTTGAAAAATAAGATGCTGCACAACAGCACTGTATTACTATAAATTAACAAAAAAAAAATACCTTGGTTATATGAGATTATATATATATGATAAAACATTATTATTACTTTGAGAATTGTATTTTAGTATACAATAGTAACATTTGTATCATAATTTCTTAAAGTTAAACTGGACTTTTATTTTGACGGGTTGTCGTCTTTCAGTTATACTTTCAGTTTCAGTGCGTTTCTGACAATAGTTTTTCTCAAAGGAAACGGCGTAGAGCTTGTGAAGTGACTCTCAGAGCACCTCTGGAGATGAAGTTCATGTGTTCATGTCTTGTATATTGAGACGCAGACACTGAAATCACAGTGAAACTAACCCCTCAAATTAAAAATCTGCATGCTAATAAGCAACTAATAGGTGTAACCGAAAAATAAAGTGTTACCAAAAATTCAGGAAAAAAATAAATTAATTAAAAAAAAAAAAAATTAATAGGATCCTAATATCGTTAAATGCTAATAAACTCAAAGGTCTTCACGCCAACCTGCCAAAATCAAAATCTGGGTTAACTTGAAGAAACTGACAGAAATATATCACTTAGTTCATCCAGAGAAATTAAACCTAAAACGTCACAGCAATGCAATGAAGTATTTTCTTCTTAAAAAATAAATTACCACAAATCTAATTTTTATTTTGCAGTTCTGGGGTATGGATTGCAGACGTGCAAAAAAGGAATTTAAATCAGTTTAGCATAAGGCTACAAAATAAAATGGGACAAATGAGGGGGTGTGAATACTTCTGGAAGCCACAGTAATAAAGGTTACACTTTCAGTTTCAGTGTTTCTGAAAGTAGTTTTCTCAAAGGAAACGGTGTAGAGCTTGTGAAGTGACTCTCAGAGCAGCTCTGGAGATGAAGTTCATGTGTTCACCGACACTGAAAAATCACAGAGAAACTACCCCCTCAAATAAAAAAAAAACCCATAAGAGTGACCCAAGGGGGAAATTCCCAAAATTCAGGCCCTGTGTACTGAGTGAAATAAAGTGATGGGTACAGCTCTGCGTCACGAGCTAACGGTGTCCGCAGAGCTGGATGCGTCCGCAGAGAAAGCGCGTGTGAACAGGAGAATTCTGGGCGAGAGAGAGACAGAATAGACTGCAGTCCCCCAGGGAGAGAGAGACATCTTCAGCTGTTCTCTCCAGCACACTACAGCCAATGCTGCTATTTTAGGAACAAATGAACATGAGAAAGAGGCGCTCGCAGACCAGAGGAGCACAGGCGAATCAGAACCTGATGTTACACCTGCATTCATTCTCCTCTCATCCCATCACATGTGCTCCAGCGAGACAGAGCGGGAGTCTGAGGCTCACAATCGAAAAGAGGCCGTCTGAATGTTCATTCTGTTCACTGTTTTTCTTTTAAGACGATTGTTGATCTTTTTGCTGTTTCATTTGAGAAAACTATTGTCAAATACACATAGAAAGTCAAAGGTCTTCACATCAACCTGCCAAAATCAAAGTTTGGTTAAACTTCTCAAAACAAGTAGTAGCACATGATAATCACAATATTTAAAAATATTGTTCAATTTTTGAATATTTAAATATTATAAATATTATTAAATATTTACATTTTACTTTGCTTACATTTTAAAAATAAATGAATCTGTTGAATTTTCATGCATTTATCTAATTAAAACAGTTTTGATAATAAATTTGTATTCAATGATAAAAAAAATTTGGTAACACTTGTTAACTATTAACTACGACTTTTCCCTCAATAAATTCCTAATTTGCTGCTTATTAATAGTTAGTAAGGTAGTTGTTAAGTTTAGGAATTGGGTAGGATTAGGGATGTAGAATAAGGTCATGTAGAATAAGCACTAAATTAATTAATTAGCACTTAATTAGCACTAATAAATGGCTAATATTCTATTAATATGCATGCTAATAAGCAACTAATAGGTGTAACCGTAAAATAAAGTGTTACCAAAAATTCAGAAAAAAAAAAAAAAAAAAAAAAAAAAAAAAAATTCTGGAAAAAAAAAAATTAATAGAATCCTAATATTGTTAAATGCAAATAAACTCAAAGGTCTTCACGCCAACCTGCCAAAATCAAAATCTGGTTAAACTTGAAGAAACTGACAGAAATAGATCACTTTTTTGTGCAGTATGTGCTTCTCAAAATAAGAAGTATAGTAGTAATTATTAAAAACATTATATCACAATATTTAAAAATATTATTCAATTTTTAAATATTTAAATGTAATTATTAAATATTTATATTTTACTTTGGTTACATTTTAAAAATGAATTAATCTGTTGAAGTTTTATGCATTCATCTAATTACAAAAGTTTTTGATAATAAATTTGTATTTAATGATAAAAAAACAATTCTGAAAAAATAAAAGACTGAAAAAAAATTCTGAAAAAAAAAAAACAAACAAAAAACATTAATAGGATCATAACATTGTTAAAATGCTAATAAACTGTAAAATTTTCGTGAATTTAATTCATTAGACATGCCTTTTGATTATCAAAATTTAATTAAATCATTAAAATGTAATCCAGAAAAATTAAAATGAAAAACACTGAATTTGACGGGAAAAAATAAAACATATTTCTTGGGCTCCTAAAAGTGTGGAAACAACTCAAAGATCATCCAGAGAAATTAAATCTAAATGTCACAGCAATGCAATTATTTAAGTATTTTCTTCTAAATAAATGATCACAAATCTGTTTACTTTCCCATTACGGAGTATGGATTGCAAGATGAGCAAAAAAGTAAATTAAAGCAGATTAGCATAAGGCTACAAGATGAAATGTGACAAATGAATACTTCTGGAAGCCACAGTAAACATGCATATTCTGTGCCTGACTCTGGTTTATAAACCAAAGCATCATCTCTCCGGGTGAAAACACTCATCCGCTCATCGTCCAGGTCTGTGAAATGGACTGGGCTGCTAAACACTGACCATCAGGGCCACATGCATCCCTCACAAACACTGAAGCTGCTCCACAAACACATGCAGAGGTTTACACAGCGCTAAGAGGCATATTCAGCCGGCTGTGGAGTGATGGGAACATCAGAGCTCCACAGGCAGTGCTTCATTCATGAATAACCCCCTCACACCAGAAACACACACTGCAACCATGTGACCGCCTCGCCTCCTTCTCCACCAATCACGCGGCAGCTCACAAACACGCTTTAAATGGATGTAGCTGCTCTGCGAGATTCAATATTGTTGAGCACATTAAAATATTAAAATTTACCTGGCAAAGAACCTGACGTATTTAGTGCCAAACACAAATGTTTTTTATAGACTGCGCATCATGATAGTCTAGTGGTGTAAAATTATACTGTATATGCTTCAAATCCTGATACAAATATAAAATATGCATTTTTACAAGATTACTGCGCAAAGCTGCATTGCATTTTTTTCATACATGGAAAACAGCAGAACTGGCTTTTTGATCAAATAGTGTTTCACTGAACAAAAAAATCCAACCCTTTTACTTTCATACTTTTATATACAGTACTTTGTGAAAGTATTTGTACCCCTAAGTTGTTCCTGCCTTATGTTAAATTACTTTAAAATATTTATTTTTCACATCAGTCCATACACAAGTAGGTATCTGGGACACTTGATATTTAGCTCAGGCGCATTTCAGTATCACTTTTAGATGTTACTACACTTCGAGTGGAGTTAACCTGTGGCAAATTCAACTGAATGTGTATGATTTGGAAAGGCACACACATTTGAAAATGCATATTAGAGTAAAAACCAAGCTCTCAAAGCTCAGAGACAAGATTGTGTCAAGACATAGATCTGTGGAAGAGTTCAGAAAACATTCTGCTGCATTGAAGGATCACAGAAGCATGCTGAAGTATATTTACTTGAGGATAATTAACTGGTAATTATCCCCTGAGATTTTAAGGAAATAAGTTAATAAGTAACACATTTGCATGTTCATGGTCCTCTGATGTTGGTTAATGGTCGCATGACATGCAGGTAAACAAATACAATATTTCATCTTTTTTAGTAGTCTAAGTGTTTTATCTTTATTGTGGTTATTTCAAAATTATTTATCTTAATTTTACATTTTTATAACCCCAGTTTGCAAAACCTTGAATTAATGCAACATTTAACGCACTTTATTTTGTTAACAACAATGAATGGAATATATTAGCTTTCTCTTTGTATTTTATAACAATATTTCCCAATTTAAATCAATGTGATAAATGAGTCAGATCAAAAGTAATCAACAAGTAGTCTGATTAGATTACCTAAAATGTGTAATGTAACGGATTACGTTACTAACTACAATTTGTGCCATGTAATTTGGAATCAGTAACGGACTACAATTTGACAGTAATCTACCCAGCTCTGATGCCAATGCCATGATCTACTGCTTGATCTACAGCACTTGAGAGTCCAGAAATAGCACTGCATGACATTTGATGTCAACTAACCTGGAACGGTAAACTAGATTAGTAAACCGCAGTTCCATCGAAGAACACTGGATTGAAAGTGAACGACTGAGGTAAAAAAAAATACGAAACATGTTTTCCCGCCCCTCACGCGCAGCCCCGCCCCCCTCCGCGTGACGTCACGCCAGTGTGCCGTGAGCAGACTGTAGGGGGCGTGGCAGATGACCCGCAGGGTGTTTGTGAATCTGCTCATAAACGCATGCTAGGCCATTCAGTGCTCATAACTTAGCATGTCACTAAAACAAACCACTGATTTGAGTTTAAACAAATGATCTGTGTTC
The DNA here is from genome assembly GCA_021397915.2 of Tor tambroides. Taxonomy (NCBI): domain Eukaryota; kingdom Metazoa; phylum Chordata; class Actinopteri; order Cypriniformes; family Cyprinidae; genus Tor; species Tor tambroides. The sequence goes on from JAFVLL020027787.1 coordinate 102,185, forward strand.
AGGTTCAGCGCACTGCACTTTCAAATAACTTTGGCATCGCCAGTCGTAGAGTAAAAGCTCCCAAAGAACTACAGAAGAGTTTATCAATAATGACAGACAGGTCGAAAACAGAAGACGCGTCTCGCGCTGAAAACGAGGCTGTAGAACTTGCCAGAATTCAGGCAAACTTGATAGAATAGCGTTCATCTGAGCGGCACGGAGACCAAACAGCCGTCCTGGAGAAAAAGATGGCACACGATCTTTCGCTTTACCTTATTTGCGGTTTGCACAAGAGGGCGTGATGTCCTCGATGCACAGGAGCGGACAGAAATCAGGGGATCATCTGAGGCCAGGCACATGTAGCTCGCAACGGCGGACGATTTCCCCTCCACAGCCCGAAATAAAAGTTACTGTCGGCGGATTTAATCCACAGCAGCCGCTTCCTGCGTCGACTTCCCGAAATCGCTGTTTGTAGACTTATTACGGCAACCGTTATCGGTTCGTCATCCCCAAAATTGTTTTTGAGGAAAGCGTTTCCTCAGAATCCTGCAAAGTGAAGCCCAGTGACGTGACAAGCGTCTAAATTTCGTTTCCGTCAGGTGAGGCGTTCAACGTTTCCTATTTTTATCGCCTGCGTAAACAAGACCGGCTGAGGTGAGGCATCTCTCAAGCTAAAGCAACATAAGCTCACACTTATAACTCTTTTGGCGCCATATTAATGACGTACCAAAAATTTCCGTTAGCAGCGAGCGAAGAAAACCCAGTTGCCGCGCGGAAGCGTCACAAACGGTGGAGAAAAACGCGGCGCGAGCGCTTTGCGTTACCTGTCAAGTTTGAAAATGTCCATCAAGAAGCGAGCATGAAGAAGAAAGTCAGCGGCTTCTCTCCTCAAATGAGTAAACGGGGCGGTTCGCAAAAATATCGACCATTTTACAGTGAATCCGATGGGGGGAGCCACGAACAAACACGAAGGAGGAAATGCTGTTTGACACAACAAATATGACATCTTCAGTTGCACCTTTTTTTCTCGTTCAGACGCAACTCTGCTGGGGGTTGTGACACTCATGTTTACAAACACATGTCAAGTTTCTCACGAGGGAGCATTATACAAAGTCACGAGTGTGATTCAGATAAACAATAACTGTAACTCAGCTCAAGAGGAGGAATGAGTGACCCCAAAACGCACCTGAACTCAAATGCCAAATATCAACATATTCAAGTGGTGTTTATTGTAAACAATCAGACTTTTCGAGCACAACATTTGACCAAACAACAGATCTGGTCTGTTTTGTGATTCTGTGGTACCTCTGCTGTGTGAACCTGAGAACTAACTTCACACATCCACTGAAAAACCACCAAAACACCAGCTGTTTCACACACCTGTATGTGTGCAAATACTTCTTGAGAATTCTGGACAAGGGAGAGATTTTTAAAAGCCTCAATTAACTTGATATATTTCTATTGACATAAATGGCATTTATGATATTTATAATGAGTTTATCAGGGGTTTAAGTTATATTAGTAATATTTTACATTAAAATATATAGTAGTTAAATATGTGAGCCTGGAGCACAAAAGCAGTCTTAAGTCGCTGGGGTATATTTGTAGCAAAAGCCAAAAATACATTGTATGGGTCAAAATTATCAATTTTTCTTTTATGCCAAAAATCATTAGGATATTAAGTAAAGATCATGTTCCATGAAGATATTTTGTAAATTTCCTACTGTAAATATATTAAAACTTAATTTTTGATTAGTAATATGCATTGCTAAGAACTTCATTTGGACAACTTTAAAGGAGATTTTCTCAATATTTTGATTTTTTTGCACCCTCAGATTCCAGATTTTCAAATAGTTGTATCTCAGCCAAATATTGTCCTATCATAACAAACCATACATCAATGGAAAGATTATTTATTCAGCTGTCAGATGATGTATAAATCTCAATTTCGAAAAATTGACACTTACTGTGGTCCAGGGTCACATATGTATTTTACATTTTATGATGAAAAATGATCAAATGCTGAACAATTTAAGAAACATAAAATATATAAAATGGGATAATATCAACAAATACAGAATTATATATATATAATATAGTAGTCAACATTTGAAGTGGATCAAAGTTGTCCTAAGACAAGAACAGGTATTTGATCCACTTCAAATGTTGACTACTATATATATATATATATATATATATATTCAAAAACTTGGAATAATAAGATTTGTGTTTTTAAAAGAAGTCTCTTCTGCTCACCAAGGCTGCACTTAAAAAACAGCAATATTGTGAAATATTATTACAATCTAAAAGAGCTGTTTTATATCTAAATATATGGAAAAATGTAATTTATTCCTGTGACGCAAAGCTGAATTTTCAGCATCATTACTCCAGTCTTCAGTGTCACATGATCCTTCAAAAATCATTCTAATATACTGATTTGCTGCTCAGTTATATTATTAATATTGCCAATTATTAATATTTGTATTCCTCAATTGTAAGTCGCTTCGGACAAAAGCGTCTGCTAAATGAATAAACGTAAATGCCATATCTATTGGCATAAGATTATTATAATTTATAATATTTATAATAGCAATTAAGTTCCCTAAGCAAGGGGTTTAAGTAATATATAGTTGAATATTATTCAACACAGTTGTTTAATTTCCAGCGCTTTCTGCATCTATTTAAACAATATCATCATATTGACAATGGTAATGGTTAAAAATAAATGCATGAAGGCCTGCCTCTTGTTGCTTTGAAGCATTTGAGTGATGTAGCAGTCAGAAATGCCTCCTCGACTGTAACGATATGACTCATATTAGACTATAATGGATGTTGTAAATAATCTTTCTCTTGAGGACCACAGTCTTGCAGCTGAAGCACATTTGTTTCCAAATTATAGCGTTCGCCTGACCAAGCAGACGACTCATCAGATTTTTCCCCCAAGTCATATAAAACATGCCATTATTTTGCCATAGCAATCTGTTTCAGTGTATCATGCAGATTGAAAAAAATGTAAAACTATCACATTAAAAAATTATAACAATTATGTGACATGCATCTGAAGCAACATGCAAACACATGAATATATATCTGATATTATAATCTATTAAATATTCACAAAATGAAGCAGAAAATCTGTATTTTTTTATAGGCCTTGTCAAGTGAGGTGCTATATTATTTACTACTATATTTTTATTTTTATTATTATTATTCAATGCACAATGCATTGGAAATGCATGTTTCTAAAATATGTCCTGGTGGTGACAGAAAACAGGTGTAAAACAGGAGGACCTTGAACAGGATAGTATACGCAAAAATAAAAATTCTGCCATTTTTAACTCACTTTTCCCTTTTTACAAACCTGTATGAGTTTCTTTCTTCTGTTGAACACAAAAGAAGATATTTCCAAGAATGTTGGGAAATGAACAGCTGACGGTAGCCATTGACTTACATTGTAAACAGTGCTGGGTAGATTACTTGCAAATTGTAGTCTGTTACTGATTTGAAATTACACGACAATAATTGTAGTTAGTAGCATAATTCATTACATTACACATTTTAGGTAATATAATCAGTTTACTTTTAGATTACTTTTGACCTAACTCATTTATCACATTGATTTAATCTTGTACCATACTAATAAAAAATTACAAAGAGAAAGAAAATATATTCTATTCGTTGCTAGTAACAATATGAAATGTATTAAACTTTACATAAATCATTTTAAAATACTAAAAATCATCTAAAGACAATTTGATCTTCAATCTTACTGGTCAAGAATTACATCCACAAGAAGTAAGTCTTCTGAATAAAGGTCTAAGCTTTGTTCCAACTAAAGCCACAGATCCTTTTGTCATCAAAATTGAACTATTTAAGTTTTTTCGGACATTAAGATTGAAATGTTGGTACAAAAATGACAAAGTTGATCAATTGAGTGTGTATAATCATAATGGTCGAGCGAAATTCAAGCCTAAAAGCACTTTTTGCCCACCTGTGTCTAATCCATCTATTGAGACATATTGTAGGCTAGTGGAAAGGGATGTGACTAACTTATTAGAGCAGACATCATTTCAGAATAAAAAGTCAAATTTGACACATTCTGAAAAAGAAGCTCTTGATGAACTGTGTAGGAATAAAGACATTGTCATCAAACCTGCTGATAAAGGAGGTGGTTTGGTGATTATGCCTCGAGCGCTCTACAATCATGAGGCTCTTCGTCAACTCAACAATACTAGTTATTACCGAGTTCTGCCATCAGATCCTACGACTCGGTTTCAAAGTGAGATCGAGAAATTTATTCAGGAAGCATATGCTCATCAATTAATTTCTGATAAAGAGATGCAATATTTGTTAAATCGTTCTCCGACTAGACCTGTTTTTTACATCTTACCTAAGGTACATAAGAGTTTGGTCAATCCACCGGGACGACCTATAGTAGCAGGAAACAATAGTCTTACTGAACCTCTTTCA
>JAFVLL020027788.1:0-15974 GCA_021397915.2 Tor tambroides
GTTTCGGGAAACACCAAATCGTTGAACTATGCTGATAACGACGGAACTTGCGACCATAGTTGGCTAACGATGCTTTCGGGAAACGCACCCCAGGTAGACTTGTATTTGGCTTATTCAGTACTCGGATGTTATACCCATCTATGCAATACAGTGGAATACTGCAATAAGTTTAGTATACCATCCTACCCTATTAATCAATTTTTTTGTAAATATTTATTTATTTTTTATTATTATACCCTCATTGGGGGCTGAGCCCCCTAAAATGAAAATCCTAGAATTGCCCCTGGATGCAACCCTAATTAAACACACCTGATCCAACTAATCAAGTCCTTCAGGCTTAAATGAAAACTGCATAGTGTGTGTTGGAGCAGGGTTGGAACTAAACTCTGCAGGGCTCCAGCCTCCAGGAACTGAGTTTGACACCCCTGGCTTATATTGTACAGCACTGACTTTTACTACATACCAAGCCTGTTACGAATTTAAAGGCTACTTTAAACAAGAACAAAACAATGTTGTTTTTTAAATACTACAATTGTAAGACTGAACTATCATAACACAGCAAAATATGATTTAATATAAACGTCATTAATGAGCCCATGTTTTTTTTTTTTTTTGTCATTTATGCAGGTCTTTCATTATATAAGTTTACTGAATGTTTGAGTATTTATAATACAAATAAAACATGCACTATGAATGCATAAGCGTCTCTCTGTGTTTATGTATATCCTTTATTTAACACAAACATTGATATGTATACGTACACACACTTTATATATATATATATATATATATATATATATATACACACACAGTTGGAATTGAAGGTTTAGCCAAAATAACTTTTTCTTCTTTATACTTGATAAACCTTTTTATCAAATAATACACAATACTGAATAATATATACTTAAGTATTAACATTTGTTATAAACTGATATACTCATTTATTTGTCGTCTTGCCGCTGGCTGCAAGCGGCAGCCTCTTCCGACTTCCGGTTTTTAGCGACAGCTGACGTTCGGTTACATCCGATTGGCTGTTGCTACGTTGGTCGATAGCAGGTCCCTCCCACCCTCCGGCTGCCAGTAACTGCCTTCCGGCTGTCGATGGCAGCCGCTTCCTGCTGCCAGGTGTCGATTTTTCGCTGAACCGTAGACATAATAAATATTTAGGTATTTTATATGTCTATGCGCTGAACCCCCTCTCGATAGCGCTGGAAAGCGGAAGTGACGTGCCAACGCTAGTTAAAGCAGCTCTTTACGTTGGAGAAGTGTAGAGTTTAGGACATTGTTTCTGTTTGTAGCTCACGTTTTTTTTTTTTTTCAGAAAAATGGGTGACCCCGTTGCCAACTATACATCACGACTTCATCAACAGGTCAGCTTTGCATTAAAACGTTAAAAAGTTTAGACGTTATGTTCATGTGTTTTTCGTGCTCTGATGTAGGAGACTGAAGCACGCATGCATGTCTTACAGTCATGATGATTATTCTGTTTAATTCGGCTCAAAACTACAATGTGTGTAGGGTGTAGGGGGTTTTGTAATTGAAGAGAAATTATGGCATACCGTACTGAGGCTGTCGTAATATCTAGTGAACTGACTGCTGTGAGTTATTACATGCAGCTTTTTAGATATTTGATTTAATGAACAAAAATGTTTATATGGCCATCATGAAAATTGTCCACATCTTCAGTCCGGTAAAATGTTACTAACAATATAGAAGTTATTCATACATTTACTGTATAAACAAATATAAAATATTTCACACCAAAGAGACAACCTCAAGGTCGGCATTTTTAGAATTATATTAATTATATTTACTTGCTAAATAGGTATGAACTGTCAACCAGAGGGCAGAAGACATATGAACAACTGATTTTTCAAAGTGAAAAAAAAAGAGCTGTGTATAACAAAAAACAATGCCATAGTGAAATGTAATTTTGACAACATTCATGCCACTATTAGTTTGAACTTTGAAGTACTTCCTTGTAACTTAGGCATGCGGTATCTGATGTTTACGGTGTTTGTCCTTGGCCTACTTCAGGTTTTTTGTGGTTTTAACTTGGCATACAGGAACGAGAAATCAAGTTACTACAAGATGAAATAGAGAGGCTGAGAGATCCACAGGTGCTGAACTTTACGTCTTCACAGCTGAATGAGTTGCGGGAGGAGAATTCTCGTCTGAAGTATCGCCTCAACATTCTGAAAAGAGTGAGTGTGATGTGCTTTTTCTTAATGAGATGATTGCAATCTTTGTAGTGTGGCTGTGGCAGAGTTTGACCTCTGGAAAGACAGTTATATGTTTTGTGTAATTAAAAGTCATCACAAAATAATCTGTACTGAAATGATGCATCAGTTATTGGCCTAGATTAGAGATTTTTTTTATTCATTAGTATCTGTCAATATTGGATATTAAATTGTGTGTACTGAGTTCCTTTTGTGTTAGTTATCATCACATTTGTGTTACTTTTTGCAAATGCTCACTTAATAATTTAAAAAAACTCTTAAATGCCATCTTCAGCAAATGTTAAAATTAATATCCTTTTTTTATACTGTACATTACAATGCTGTGATGCCTAAATTCACTGTAACATTTAAAATTATTGATTTTATTAAATAAAAATTAAGTTAAAATTGAATTTTTAAATTATGTAATATTATTATCTTCACAAAATTAATGTTAAAAGTTCACCTTTTTATAAAAAAACAAAAAAACAAGCTAGATTTCAGTATATGATCTTTTTGGACTAGAAAGGAAATTTTGGGTTGTGAGCACTACAACTTGACATTTATAAAAGGAGAATTAGTTTCCTAATGACCTGATTCCTTTAATTTAACTGTTTGTTACATTGTTTGAATATCTTAAGATCTTGAATCAAGTATGATTATGTGTCTTTTTCATTGAATTAGAGATTTGATTAAATAATTCGGCAGTGTTGTTATTGTAAACTAAGCATGGCGCTAGCAACGCCAAGGTCATGGGTTCGATTCCCAGGGAAAGCAAGAGCTGATAAAAATGTAAAACTGTAACTTGAATGCAATGTAAGTTGCTTTGGATAAAAGCATCTGCTAAATGCATAAATGTAAATGTAGTCATTTATTGTTGATCATTTTTGGTTATTTAGGTAGTGTTTGTTTTGCAATTTAATATTTTATATATTTATAATAAACATAAATATTTGTCACGAACGCTGTTCCTGAGATTTTCCCACTGACCATTCCTTTGTCCCTCAAACACTTTCTAGACTACATTTCCCATGACCCCATACCTGGACTGATTGCTTACGCACCTGTTTTCAATTCACTGGACCATTTAAATGCAGAGCTCAGTCCGAAGTCAGTCTTTCTTCTAGGATTTTTTTTCCAGCTGTGGTGGCAGGACTGTTTACCATGGACCATGCCCCCTCCCCACCCAAGAATCACTTGTACTCAAACTCAGAATTTTAACTAAAAAAGTAAATAGTAGGTAATAAAATAAGAACAGATAAATAAATAACAAGCAATAGCACAAACAAAAACAATAACAAGATAGAAATGAAATTAACAGTACTTTCATTTTTTCGGTTAGGTCTAGCTATAATAGGGTAAACGTACCTATTAAGTTCACGTACCCATTAAGCACACTTCCATATTTGAGCTTAGATTATGAAAATTTATTATCCTACTTGATGTCTTAACCAATTGATGTGTTTGTTACTATATACCTCCTGTAATTTCAAGTCAATCAGACATTGCACACTAAGATACGGGTCGCCATGTGTTCACACTGTCAGATGGCCATTTTGAAAGCTATCTGAAAACTTTCACCAAAAGAGGCCTTTAAATGTGCTTTTTTTTTTTTTTAGATGTTTAAGCCTTTATTTTGGGTAAGTTTCACTACTTACTGTAAAATTAAGAGATTAATGTTTTGACTTTCATATTATAACCTGGAACTTGGATTGGTTTCCTCTGAGGAAGCAAGGGAGGCAGTGTCTCCTCTCCTCAAAATTGGATGAGAAAATAATCGATATTACAAAAATAAAACAGCGCAAATATGACTAAATATGATATTAAAAGTCTCGTTTTTATTAAATAACACTGTCCAACAGCGACACCCGCAGGTAAAGTTACAGCAGAGGCTTGCCTCCCATCGGTCCATTGACTTTCTACAGAGACCCCTTAGCGTGCCGTGACTTTTCTGGAGGGTCATTGAGATGAATGGGGGAAAGTCACGTGAGAGGAGCTCTTGAGCTCGCGGTCTTGAATGAAGAAAATTATGGTGTTATTGACTAATTATAATGTAAGTGTACAACTCTCCCGCTTAGATATCACTGCTTTGTGTCATGTCAAAATAAAACATGAAATGGCTTGAAAACGTGATGACTGTGTTAGTTTTTAGTGAGCATTCAGCTTGATGAAATGAAAGATGTATCTTCGTGCCTGTGACAATGTTTGTGACAGGGCTTTTATGACGATGACCCAAAAATAAGTTGACTAATAAAAAGAACAGCTGAGCATCAGTTCACAAATATAAACTTAGTGTCTATTTACAAGTGCAATAGCCCACCTTGATGGCTGCAGCTATTTACACTAACTCTGCCTACCAATGTGTCATTACAAAGCATTACAAAAGACCGTTGTCTAATAACAGTTCCAGTGGCGCATATTGGTAAAGTATGTTTTGAAGTAGCTTTTGACGCGATCGACCTGGGTTCGAATCAGCGTTTTGCTGAACTTTTTTCTACTCTTTCAAATCAGATATCACGTCGGAAAGGCATGTATTTTCAGTAATAATGAAGGAAATAATCTAAAAGTTGAACTTAAAGTATCGGGTAGGGTTAGGGTAGGTGTAGGAAGGATTTATTGTCCCAGTAAGGTGCCATCCATTTAATAATTTGAATTCAAATTATAATTTACACTCAATATGTTATTATTGCATACTGTTTTATAATGTACTACAATACTGAGGTGCAGATATTTGCCACTGTTTGCAATAAGTAGTATAAGTAGTATAAACTGCCTCCTCATTTTAAAACACCACCACACGCCACTGACTTGAAAGTGAGAAATAATTAGAGTTAGATTGAAAAGATGGTTTTCGCAACAGTGCAGATGCCACAGAACACAGTTAGCTGACTAGCTGTATAAGATCGTGTGCTACACGAATATATTACTTCACAGGCATTACTGGCTTGTACTTTTAAAACCATAATATTATACATTTACACTTTATTGCTGGTCTGTGGTTTTACACTGCTGTTATTTTTCAAAGACTTCATATTATTTTAAGGTGAGCTTAAAGGGTGCACTTCTATGAAAATCACACAGCTTTAGTGTGACATCAATAAGAAAAAGTATAATTTCATAGATATTGTTAATAATAGTTGTTCATATTAAAATATGTATGAACTTAATACATGACCTAGATTATTTATTTAGCAAAATCTTGTCATTTTAATAAATATTACATGAAATTTATTAAAAATTGTTGCTGCTCCAATTAAGCTCATTGTGCTCTCTTTAAGCCCTTCCACACAGACGTTCAATGTAAATACTTCATAAACAGACTGTAAATATAAACTGATGGTTGTCAGTTTAATTTAATCTTTATAAAATGGTTAATAACTTATTTTCATACCTTTAAGATGAAAAAAATCTAGACATAACTATAGTTTATGCCCAAAGATGAAAGAGGCATGTTGTCCATTCAAATAAGGAGCCATCAGAAACCTGTTGTATCTGTCCAGAAAAAAGCGACTAAAGGCTGGAATACACTATACGACAAAACACCAGGCATCATACACTTACAAACTTTGTAAATAGTCACAAAGGAAAACTGGACATCATACACTATACAACTGAGGATGTATATGGTATACTCACTCACTATACAACTGAGGATGTATATGGTATACTCACTACCAGACTTCAAATTCATATATAAGTTGACATCCATTTAATAACTTCATAATGAGGCTAGTATCTGTTCATCCCCATGAGTGAAATGTTTTATCAGTCCCTACAGGATTTCGCGGGACTTTTTTCTGATTTTTGCGGCCTAAAATGACTGATTTTGCTGCGGCTTTTCTCAAAATTTGCGGTGATATTTGCGGCATTTCTTATTGTTTTGCAGTGAAAATATACCATTTATCAACATTCTTCTAACATTGTTATAACTTTTCTGACTTCGAGAACCTTCATAGGGCTCCAGACTAACATTTGAGGACACCAGCGCCATTAAGTTCTATAGAAGGTGGCACCAGCACCTGACAGTAAAGCACTCACCCTAATCGCACATGTACATCTCGGAGATGTCTATTTGATGTCTGCATTTACATATGCAAGACGTATTTTTTAGGGTGTTTGCTCACCTGCAATACGTCTCTAAGACGTTTCCTGTCAGATGTCAAATAGACATTTATTAGAATGCACAGAAAACTGCTTCTGAGACGTTTATCAGATTACAAGTCAGATGTTTCCCAAATCTTTAGCAGGCAGGCGTCTTAGATTTACTTGTGCTGGGTAGTTGAGATGCAGATAAAATTAACTTTTATTACTGTCATTCATAATGTCTAAATATAATTTGATAAAAAAAATAAAATAATATAAATATATATATATAAATGTATATATATATATAGGGAGTGGAAATGGCTAATAAGCCTACAAGCTAATAAGCCTATAAGTCTCTGCAGCCATACAGTGGTAATTCAGTGTCCTTTTTATTTTTAAATAAGTGTTTGCTTTCCTATATTATGAAACTTTTAGTTTTATAAATGGAGGCAACCTATGAAGGATGAACAAATAACGTCATCACGTTAAAAATAACTTTCAAATTTGGTAGGCTAATACTGAAAGCTTTGAAGTGCTGGGAAAAGTTGTGTGAAGCATTTAAAAACACTTGAAAACATTAGACCATTTCTGCCACAAGTTGTTCCTGTAGTTATGTTAAATCCATGGTTAATGGTGGAGATTTGTGTTTATTGAACAATGTTTTTCCTGGTTTCAGTGGCGTTTGTTCTGATATCCATAGTTTTAACAGAATTCTGCACCGAATTTGAATGCTTCTCACAAGATTTGACAGAGATGTTATTGATTCTGCGTCGAATTCGCCTAGTTTCTTCACTGTATCTCCCAGCGCTGTGTATAACGGTGTCGCGTGATCAAGAGCAGCCCGCGGCTCCGGCCCGAGCAGATAGATGATATGCGCCGCGTAGCGCGGATTCGTTCTGCTTTCGGTTCGTTTGTCCAATGTAGCTCTTGTAAATCAGGCATGATGAGAACACAAGGCTGTTCATTCCATTTTTCAAACTGAGAAACAGCCTTTCTTTGACTGAATGCACGTTGCGATGACGTCACGGGACGCGTCTAAGCCCAAAATCTGCGGAAAATTTGCGGCAATTACGAAAATTTGCGAGCTCTTGCGAAAATTGCGGAGTTTGCTTGATTTTGCAATAAATTCAGCGATCGCAAAATCCTGGAGGGACTGTTTTATTGGTTTTTGTTATTTGATTTTTGAATATACTCTTTGTAACACTACTTAGCTGAACGTGACTAGTCTAGATGTTGCAAAGCGTTTGAATGACACTTCACTATGAATATATAATTGATCAAATTGAATGCCTTGTTGCTTGATTTTAGTGTTCTGTTTTTTTGTGATTGACTTTGTACCTTCAAATAAAACATTTTTCAATGAATCTTTAAAAAGTCTGTTTAAAATAAACAACATGATTTAATAATAATAATAAAACATGATGTGAGCTTAATGGGAACAGGGGTGTGCTTAAATGCTTTTGTCATTTAAAATAAAATTAAATATCGTGTGAGAGATTAACATTTTATTTTAACAACTTCTTGTACTGAAACCAATATCTTGGGCAATAAAAATGTCTCAGTGTAGATTTTGGTGAGTTTAATAGGTACGTTTACCCTATGTAGGTACTGGATTACTACTGTAACTGAATAATCTATTCAGCTGTAAAATAACACTGGATAGTCTTCACTGTATAAATAGACAGTAATGACAGACAGCACCAGATTTATTTAGGCTGCTGTCTCTTTTAAGACCTCATGCACAGATCTAATATACTGATACACAGAGCTCTAAGCTAACTTTTCTTTTTAGGAGCACCTTCTGATCAATAATCAAATTCTAATTAGCCTTCTGATTAAAAAAAATAGCCTTCCTAATAAAAATTTCTAATTAAAACAATATAAGAAGAATAAGTTACCAATCATATGAAATTAGTATTAATAAAAATTAATTTATGCTTTGTAAAATTTTGAATAAAGAAATATTAAATATATTAAATATTAATATTAAACTGAAATTATACTTTAAAAATGAAACTAAAACTGCCAGCAGGTGGCAGCAAGTCACTGATTTTATCACTGAATCATTCGGTCAGTTGATTCATTTGAACAGCTGATTCATTCAGGAACGAATCAAGTGACTGTCTTTATGAATGGCTAATTAAAACATTGACTCACTAGATTCTTTAAAAATGCACTTTCATTCATAAATGAAACACCACTGTGTTTGCTTGGAGATGTGCAGCGGCTCAGCTGTGACTTTTTGGAACTATTTTCATTGATGAAATAAAACAAAATCAGGCAATAGTGTTATAGTCAGACAACGTAAGTCACTTAATATTAATTTCTTGTTTATTGAATTGTTGTATTAAATCAATATCACATTTGCTTATTAAATCTCTTAATTAGTAAAAGCTGTCACTCTCTTTAGTTTATCGTGGTCTGTGGTCTTGTTTTTCCCCAGCTGACAATTCAGAGCATTTACATCCACAGTTTATTGTTGCTGTATTTTGACTTGTGTGTTGTTTTCTTGTTAGTGATGCAAAGTCTGAATAAACCAGTATTGTAAACTCATTTAATTAGCCTAATTTATAATAATACAATCTGCGTGCACAATAAACGATAGTAAATTTCAGGTTTTTCCATGTTTTAATAGAAATGTAGGCCCATTTAATAAAACTAGTCAAAAGCCAGTGTGTTTTGTTTGTTATTAAAGAAACAAAATTTTGCATCAGGCTCATTCAAGTCCCTGGGGATACACACATGTGCATAATGTCAACAAATCACTCATCAGAATCCTCGGTAATCCTCTGCAAACTTCGACAGTTGGTTGAACTGGCTCATTCTGTTCTTTTTGTGTCAAACATGCTACTTGGCTGTGTGTCTTGCATCAACAACCTGGAACTAAAGTTTGATTCAGTTTGATTTGTGAACCACCTTGACTGGTTACTTCCTGAGAAACGGCTCAAAAAAAAGAATTAATTCAAGAATTGTAAATCACTATTTCTTGTTTACAACTCTCTGCTGCCTGCCTTGTAGACCTTGCTTTGTTTGCCGGATAGTTATTCTGATTGTTTGCTGCCTATCTGTGATTATGATTATTGTCTGGCCTGCATTTCTGTATCTTGCTGGGTACCGATCCCTGCCTATCTGTTTGTTCTTTTTGCTCTTGCTAATAAATCCCCATATGGATCTCAATCCTAGTTCCTCAGAGTCTGCTTACAGAAGATTTTGCCAACAACTGATCCAGCGGCTATCATGCAGTTATCTACTAAAGTCTCAGCCAAAGCGAGTGTGCTGGCCATTCATCAGAAACAACTCAATCGGCTAATATAATTAATGGAGGAGCTAGTGAAGATTCTGCAAAGCCCCTGCCTTCCTCTTTTACAGAGCCTCTGCCTCCCCAAGCACTATCAGCACCAACCCACGTCTCGCATTTCCAAAGAAATTTGACAGTCTGCAATATAAATGTGAGGGATTTTTCATGCAGTCCTCTATGAGTAACACGACTGTGTATGCTCTCTCTTTCCTCACTCTTACCACTCAGGCTGTGTGGGTAGATGATTCACTAAAACTACTATTCTGTTAATGGTCTAAACCCAGAGTTGCAATCCGAACTGGCCTGCCGTGATGAAAGGAAGATGTTAGACCAATTCATTGACCTTGCCATTCAAACAGATAACCTCATGTTCTCAGAAACCACTCTATTTCCCCATCTCCACTTCTCAATCAAAACTCTGTACGGAAGACACTGAACCCATGCAAGCTGGACACACTTTTCTGACAATGGAGCTACCTGAGACAACGCTTGTGTTTGTATTGTGGCCAAGCTGGGCATCCGTTCGACCATCACAGCAACATGCTATGGCTACATGCTATAAATCACCCCTGTATTTTATTATCTACAGCTACTTTCTAACAATCATATTTCTCCCACCTTCTGAGGGGAGAACTCCCTGCCAATACTTGTGTTTGGCTTATCGAGTACTATCTCCTGGGCCCTCATTTATCAACAGTGCGTAGAAAAGGTTCTATATTTTGTCCTACAAATGAAATTTAGAATGTGCCTTAGTACAAGAAAATCCGTATTTTTCAAATGTATGCACACAGTTCTTACGCACTTGAGTAAGCAATCATTGTTGATAAATCCCACATGTGCATAAGTACCAAGCTCGTTCACAGTCATTAGCATTCGGAAACACCGCCAATGAACCATACAGTGCCTTGTGGAAGTATTCATACCCCTTCATTTTTTTTCACATTTTGTTATGTTGCTGCCTTATGTTAAACTGCTTTAAATTACTTTTTTTCCACATCAATCTACACTCCATACACCATAATGACAAAGCAAAAGACAGGTTTTTAACATCTTTGCAAATTAATCAAAAATAGAAAACTTAAATGATTCCATTGCATAAGTATTCATACCCTTATCTGGGACAGATGAAATTTAGCTCAGGAGCATTCATATCGCTTGTAGATGTTACTTAGGGTTGCCACCTTCAGCGAGCCAAAATAAGGGACACCCATTCACGACCCCCCCCGCTCCAACCCCGCCCGAAAAATCTATTTTTTAAATGTATTTTTTTATTAATTTGCTTAAATTAGGACTACATTTAATCTAAATGATTTAGCATTTTTTAACTTTTTAAAATGTCAAATTGTATATGACATGCTTATTTATTATGTATATATTTATGATTAATATAACTGATAAATTAATAAATAAGGACGAAAATTAATTATAATCTATTAATTCATCTCTCTAATAATGTCTAAAAATATAATAATTATGTCTATCAAGCTCTAACAGACTATCCAATTTTTAATAAAACAGAGTTATGCCTTTAGAAGATGTCTGTCACTTTAAACGTATGGTTCACCCAAAAATAAAAATTCTGTCATAATTTACCCAGGTTGTTCTAAACCTGCAAGTTCTTTCTTCTGTTGAACACAAAAGAAGATACTTTGAAGAATGTGGGAAACTGTACAGCTGCTGGTCCTCAGTAACTTTCATAGTAGAGAAAAAAATAGTCATTGGGGACCAGAAACTGATTGGTTACCCACATTCTTCAAAGTATTTTCTTTTATATTCAACAGAAGAAAGAAATTATTACAGGTTTGGAACAACTTGTGGGTGTGCAAATTTTCATTTTTTGGGTGAACTATCCCTTTAAGTCAGACAGTCCACCATGAGCAAATGCTTCTCTGCAAGCTGTGCGTTCATCAGTTACTGGACAGAGCCCACTGATAACTTTCCCATTCAGCCCTACATCTGGAGAGTCTTGTGTTTAAAGGGCAGATGTGAGCTCCAGATGTTTTAAACTGCGCACGCGTGAAAGCGCTTTAACGGCTACTTCATCATCGCCATGGAAATAAAGACGCCAAGATGAGCTTCTCTAACTTCTTATGAAATCGATTTCATTATAATTGCTATTAGCATTATAAATGGGTGCAAAATACTTATTTGTTGATTCAGCTTGTTGCCCTTTCTAAAATACGGGACAGATCACGTCCCGTATTGATCTGATACGGGAAGCATCATTTTACCTTTAAATACGGGATGATTCCATATTTTAAGGGATGGGTGGCAACCCTAATGTTACTATACTTTGAGTGAAGTTAACCTGTGGCAAATTGACCGTTCGCAAAACCCGCCCACCCTTAGTTACTGTTGCCATGACCGACAAACAGTCTCACACTACACACACGTTCTCACGCAGTGAAAAATTCATCGCAGAGCAAAGAGGAAACTGACAGCACACCGACAGAGAAGACAGAGCAGGTTACTTCTGATATGAAACAAGGTCTCAGGACCCTCAGCTTTTAAATTGTGTCATTTTAAAGAAATTCAAACAATAAATACCATTTTGTGGCTCTTCAGTGTGTCGTGACAGATCACTGTATTGTCTCAGTTCAAACACGTGAACCTATTGTCTTTTCATATTTACTTAAAGCACGAAATAAACATGAATAAACATCAGAAAGTGTTTTATTTCAACCGCGGAACACACCATTTTTCAAGTTTACGTCCACCGAGGTTATCTACTCTCCTGTCTGATTTGTGTTTAAGGCTATACAGCTGCGGCTACCGGGCATGCGCATTTACATATTTTCCGAGCCGACAATATAACGTGAAACCTATGGAAATGGTTTTAAAAAGCACATGGCGCCATAGTTTCATCGCTTTAGAGAGTCGCAGTGACCGTCTTTTTGCAGTAAAGGACCTGTCATAGTTTAATGAGTGGGAAGATGACATGAAGCAAAGCGAGGTTAGCTGCATTTAAAACAGATGAGGGCACGTGTGCATATAAAGCTCCCATTAGGGGTGAAGTTCACGGGATTTTGTCCACAGAATGATAAGAGCACACGTTTTAACATTTTATTTTATTTAACACTCAGCATTTAACTAAAGCGCTGCAAGCCATGCATACAGCGCCGGACATGACAGGTTTTCTGGTACGCAAAACAAGTACTTTAAAGGAATACCTTAGCTTATTGCCGTTACCGTGGCAACCAACAACAGCACAGCTTAACCCTCCACCCATATATATATATTTAGTTATATTGAAAAAGTTTCAATTCAGTCGATCTTTTTTACCCCATTTTAACATGTATTTCTATGGAGACAGGCTGTAGCTGTCGGGCAAGATGGCGGATAGCAGCGGCAACGCATAATCTCTGCGTTCTGATTGGTCAGATCGCCTGTCAATCAAGATCTTTGCGAACGGTCAATTCAATTGAATTGTGTGCCTTTCCAAATCATACCCAGTCTTAATAAAGGGGCTAACACGGGGGTGTCAAACTCAGTTCCTGGAGGGCCGCAGCCCTGCAGAGTTTAGTTCCAACCCTGCTCCAACACACATACCATGTAGTTTTCAAATAAGCCTTAATGACTTGATTAGCTGGATCAGGTGTGTTTAATTAGGGTTGCATCTAAACTGTGCAGGGCTGTGGCCCTCCAGGAACTGAGTTTGACACCCCTGGTCTAACAACTGAAAATGCATATCAGAGGAAAAACCAAACCCTGAGGTCAAAAGAACTGCATGTAGAGCTCAGAAACAGGATCGCATCAAGCCACACATCGGGGGAAGGGTTCAGAAAAAAATCTGCTGCATTGAAGGTTCACAGAAGCATGTAGTCTCCGTTACCCTTAATGGAAGACGTTTGAAACAACCAGGACTCTTCCTAGAACTGGCCTCCTGGCCAAACTGAGCAATTGATGGAGAAGGGCTTTGGTTAGAGTGGTGACCAAGAACCTGATGGTCACTCTAGTTTAGCTCCATGATCATATGTGGAGACAGGAGAAACCTACAGAAGGACAAACATCACTGCAACACTCCACCAATCTGGCGCTTTATGCTGGAGTGGCAAGAATCAATCCTCTCCTCAGAGAAGACACATGAAAACACACTGCAAAAAAGTACCTAAAGGACCCTCGGACTGTGAGAAACAAGATTCTCTGGTCCAATGAACCTCAATTCCAGGCATCATGTTTGAAGGAAACCAGACACTGCTCATCACCTGCAGAGTACCATCCCAAAAGTAAAGTGTGCTGGTAGCAGCCTCATGCTGTGGGACTGTTCTTCAGTGGCAGCTACTGAGGAACTCATCAGAGTAGAAGAAAATTCAATGCAACCTATTGAGATAGCCTTAAAGAAAAGAACCTCAGACTGTGCAGACGGTTTACCTTCCAACAGGACAATGACCCTAAGCACACAGCAAGAGTGGCTTATAGACAACTCTGTGAATGTCTTTGAGTGGCCCAGCCAGAGCCTGGGCTTGATCCCAATCAAATATTTCTGGAGAAATCTGAAAATGTGCATCTGCCCCCATCCAACCTGACAGAGCCTGAGACGTGAAGAGGTGAGGAGAAGAATGGCAGATAATTGCCAAATGCTGATGTGCAAAGCTTGTCGCATCATACGCAAAAAGGCTGTAAAGGTGCTTCAGCTAAGTACTGAGTTAAGGGTATGAATACTTATGCAATGTACTTACATTAGTTACATTATAGTTTTTTTTATTTTTAATACATTTACGAATTTGTGACAATTCTGTTTTTGCTCTGTCATTATAGTGTATGGAGTGTAGACTGATGTGGAAAAAAAAGTAATTTAACCCTTGTGCGCTCCTCATCAAAAGTGACCGGACACCTGAAATGTAACTTTTTTTTTTTCTTCAGTCAAATCAATCTAATATATTTTTGTCCAATAATATTTTTTCTTTTTTATTTTGTATTTTGAGAGAATTTTATGGTACTAATTAATATTTATGCAATAATTATGAATTTTTCCCATTGAAAATAGTACAAAAAATGTTTTCTCTAATTTTTTTAAATTATTTTTCAATCAGTGCAGTATCTCTGATGAAAATAGAGACTAGGCCTTTAAAATCCATTTGTTTTTTGAAGGCAGATTAGCACCTCCTGGTGAGAGCAAAGAAAGAAAAACATGTAATTTCATGGTGTAACCACTAGATGCCTGTATAGCAATCTATAGAGAGGCTTTTGAATTCCCTAGTTGTTTTTATACATAATTGTTTATTTTTATTAGGTTGTGGATTTAAATTTAATACATTTAGTGGCATTCTCAAAGACTACTTTTTGTCAAGGTTTATATTTTTTTTGTTGTTGTTGTTTTAAATGTTGATTTTGAAGCTTCAGTTTTTGAATTATTATTACTACAGTCAAACCTGAACACAGAAAGCATTTTGTAAAAAAAAAACATTCAAATTCTATAAAAATGTAAAAAACAAAACAAAAAAAAAACCAAAAAAAAAACCAGGAATGCTTTATCAGAGCTTAATCCTTCTGGGCTTGATCTGATTTCAACCTCTTATTTCAGTTTTCTGATTCATTTTGGCTATATGGTTATAGCCATACCACTTCATTTGAGTGTGTATAATTGTGTGTATAATTGTGTGTGTGTGTGTGTCTTTGAGTGTGTGTGAGTGGATGTGACTGTTTTGCACTCTTAATGTTTTAGAGTGTAACCCTTTCTTTGCTGTCCACTTTTTTACTAAATTGTAGTTGAATTATTGATTTTATTTTACATAGTTGCCGTGTTACAGGCACACCAGTTCATAGGGGTGTGTGTGTGTGAGTGGGTGTGTTGATTTTGCACTCCAGATGTTTTAGAGTTTCACCCCTTCATTGCTGTGCAGTTTTTTCTGCATCGTGGGGGATTTGTAGATTGTACAGACAAAAATTTTCTGTATTTTCAATTTTTTTGCCATTTCCCATTCATTTCCTATGGTTGGTCATTTTTGACCGAAGACAATGAGTGAGACTATTTTTTTTACAAGCACTTAGCTTTTTCAAATCATGCCCTGTCATGTCCGGGATTATTAAGGACGGTGACACTGACACTCTCGCAACACAACAAGTTGGGCCATCTAACACCCAAAGTGAAGGTAAAACAAACCAACTGGAACAACTGGCTGAAGACCTGAACGAGTTTTACTGCAGGTTTGAAAAGCAAAAGCCTGGTCTGACACCCCACACCCACTCTGACCGTCTCACAGCACAGCCATCAACACCCTCCCTCTTCCTCCCCCCTACTGTTTCTCAGCCTGTACTCAGGATTTGTGAAGATGAATGATGTAAGCAAAGTCTTCAGGAGACAGAAGATAAGGAAAGCCAAAGGCCCAGACGGTGTCTCTCCAGCCTGCCTCAAAGCCTGTGCTGTCCAG
>JAFVLL020027790.1:0-48802 GCA_021397915.2 Tor tambroides
CAAACAAAGTAGTTTCGCTTTCACAATGAAACAGCGTCTCCAGGACATGGCGCCAGCGGCAGCAACAACACTACAGCGAGAATAATAGTTCCGCCCTCTTTCATTGCGTGTACGTTTGGGCGGTGTTATGAAAATCTCCCCACATCGTGACGTAGACATGTGGGGGGGTGTTTGAACGAGCCGTTTCAGGGGGCGTGGCAGAGGCTTAACTTTTATAAAGAATATCTCTTTGGTTTTGAGACTTTAGTCTTTGCAACTTCAGGGATCTTATCTATGCACAAACAGCTTGTAACACCCCAAAGAGAAACGAAAACTTGAAATCGCATCATATGACCCCTTTAATTCAATGCTTTGAACAATAGCATAGAAAGGCATTCATAACTAGGAGATTTACAATTAATGAGTGAGATTACACACTCTGTACATCATATAATAAATAAAATTTAAAATAAAATAAAAACATTGAAGAGAAAAAAAATAAAGACAAAGAAGAAGTAGGGAAGTAGGAGGTTTTCACATTATGAAACAAATCCTCTAATAAAGTATACAGATATCTTGCTTTGGGACTTTCCATCCCTCTTAACGTCTCCAAATATATTACAAATTCTTCTTTAAACACCACTAATCGGGGGATAAATTGTTATTGGTAGTATATAATGATATACTCAAAATACTTATCTATAGCATTGCCATTGTTTGATGACATTGCAGGACGTTCCAAACTAATAAGCTGTTAAGTAAAGTTAATTTATACAGATATCCCCTGTTCAGTGAGTAAGGAGCAGTGAACACTCAAGTGTAGGACAAACGGTCACACTTTATTTTAATGTTCTCGTTATTAGCAAACCATTAACTATGACTTTTGCCTCAGTAAACTCCTAAATTGCTGCTTATTAATAGTAAGGTAGTTGTTACGTTTAGGTATTGTGTAGGATTAGGGATGTAGAATATGGTCATGCAGAATATGTGCTTCATAAGTACTAACAAACAGCCAATATGTTAAAAAACAGGCATGCTAATAATAAGCAACTAGTTAATAGTGAGAATTGGTCTCTATACTAAAGTGTTACCGGGCAAACTTACTGACACCACCAAATACACTTGACTAAAATAAACAATGAAAGAAAGAAAATGAGGAAAAGAAAAGGTAAGAAACCTGAGATGTATTTTTGTGAAATTTACCACTGGAAGCAAAACTAAAGTAATAAAATCTAAGTTTATTCTTTGGGTGATAGGACCAATAATAAAGTAAGCCAGTATTTTTATAAGGAATTATTTTCTCATCTTATAGTAGGACTATTTAAGCTCTTCCAGGAACGCGTAACACCAGTACATAATGAATTCTGATCATTTATATTTTTCCAGACCACTTGAACTGTTGACATATTCAGTGAACCATATGACAAAGAGACCAGAGCAATGCATCAACAATGATCCTCTCCAGTGATGGAAAATTAAAGCAATGCATTTGTCAAATGATTGTGAAGAGTTCTAAAGACCTAAAAACGGTCACAGGTCTGTCCTGATGAGCCAAACAGCAGGGAAATAATAATGTTAAATAAAAATAATAAAAGTCATTTATTATAAAAGGATTATAAATGTGTAAAGTAGCATGACAAATGAGGTCCCAGTCACACCCATTTTGTCTGTCTGCAGAGGGTAAAGTGAAGTGCATAGATGTTGCAGTGTATACAGCACCATCGGCCAGCACTTAAATGGAGTATCTTGTTCAGTTTATATTTTTCAGGGTCAACCACAGATCTAAACAGCAGGGAGAGTTTGTTCACAACATTGGGGTCCAGCCACTGAAAGTTTGGTCAAATTTGATCTATGGTGTTTTTGGCAACCAGCTGTTCAGCAGCTGGTGCTAACCAAGCAGTTACAGTTATAACACTCTCTGTTTTTGAGGATTACCTACCACAAAAACTTGTTTTAGACTATTTCATTTGGTCATGTTCTCTCTGTAAACAGGAAAATGTGCCCAGAATTTATCTATAAGAAGTAAAATGTTAGTATTTACATGTAATTTTGGCCAAGACCACCAAGATGCTCTAATTTCTTTGGGTTTATAACCTTACAAGTGTCTTTTTACACAGCATCAAGTTTAGCCTTTTAATCCTGGCAAGAGGTAGTATCATGGAAAGCTGGTTATATGAAATTAAGCTAGCTAAAAAAAACTTGCGACATGGAAAAGAACAATGTTCAAAAACATTTGTGATAATGAACAAAACATTTACTATTAATGTGCTGTTTGTGGGGAACTTGGAACCATTAAAACAGAGAAGTAATGCAGAAATTGTACTGTAAGTTAATGCATTTTGATGATGCCATTAGAATGAGTTCCTCTAATGCATCAAACTCAACAGGTTACTGCAAAGGTATTCAAGGTCTGGACACACACCAAGGATTTGGCACTTTCAGCTAAGTATGAAGAGTTTGAGACTGTGTTCTTTAATGAAGCTTATAAAGTGTAGATTTATAACTCCCACTGTAAGAGAAAGCTGTTGAAATCAGAAATAGAATGGCACTGGGACAGTGAACCACCAACAAGCTTAAAAATATATAAGATCAATAGTAAATAATGTAGCATGTTGAAGTACGTGAATTAGACATGAAGGTCTTAGAAGAAGTTAAGACTTAGAAGGTCTGAAGGAATTACAATACAATACCTACTTATGGGCAAGGTGGTTGTAGACAGAAATCCAACATCAAAAAGCCTCAATTGTCTGTCATTCATGCATCACAGCAGAGAAACTAAACTAAAGCAACACTTCACCAGTATAATGAAAAACAGACATGATGACAAATGGCAACCTGACAAATGTCATTTTCTCAACAACAAAAAAAAAAAATCTAGCCCTGAGATTTTAGTTTCGGATGTCACTCTTGCATGTGCATGTGATTAATGTATCAGTGCTCTCTCTCTCTCTCTCTCTCTCTCTCTCTCTCTCTCTCTCTCTGTATATATATATATATATATATATATATATATAGTAAAATAGCAGACATGTTGTGACATTCTGCTCACAAACTTTTATGTGTTTGGTGATTTTACATATTTGTTTTTCTAAAACAAAAACAAAAAATTAAAGGAAATCTATGACATATTATGTAACTGATTTTGTATTCAATAAAAGGAAGAACTTTTATCAGCTTAGGACCTTCAGGTCATCAGTGCAGATCTTTATAACCTCTCCTTCTAACGCTGTAACACACAACAGAGCTTTCCAATGCTACACAATGTGTTAAATGTTTTAGATCTTTTTAGATAAGCTTTTATCTTTCAATATTTCATTTTCTCTGAAGCATACAGTATATTATTGAGAAATGATGAGTTTGAGTGTTCTGAGTTGAGTCGCAGATCAGACTTCCCAAAGTAGTGTATATAGCGCTCTAGCTGTTACTTCACACCGTGAGTTTAGCTGTGGCCACGGCAGGCTGTTTCCCCTTGGATACATAAAACGCAACCTAATTACTGTGCTAAACCCATTCATATATCATGTCTGCTCATATTGAACTAATGCCACATGAGATGCTGTATCAACGTTTTCTTTTGCATGAGTGTGTTAACTACTGGACATGCAAAAACAAATTAATGCAATGCTTGCTATTAAGGGTCAGTAAATAAAAGAGTAATTGAAGGCGCAAGCACAGATAACAGTATTTAGGGAGTTTTTAGGGCCTTTATTTCATGAGTTTGCTTAATGGCTTAATGACATTGAACATTATAATGTGGTAATTTGGGTACAATCTTAATACTGGTAAAGGGGAAATGACTATATAGACTTAAAGACTGCATGCAAACACACTGCATCTTTTGCTGACTTCATTTTGAATTGATGCTATCCAAAGAAATTTCTTTCTTTCTTTTTCTTTCTATCTTTCTTTCTTTAAAAAAATACTGCAGCTGTTTTTCAAAGACAATATAGTAGGTACACATATAGTCTTAATTCGGTAACACTTAGGGACCAATTCTCACTATTAACTAGTTGCTTATTAGCATGCATATTATTAACATATTGGCTGTTTGTTAGTACTTATAAAGCACATATTCTGCATGACCATATTCTACATACCTATAGTCCTACCCAATACCTGAACTTAACAGCTACCTAATAAGTGGTTATTAAAGGGATTATTCACTCCAAAATGAAAATTCTGTCATCATTTACTCACCCTCAAGTTGTTCTAAACCTGTATGAGTTTCTCTCTTCTTTTGAAGACAAAAGGAAACAGTCGCCAGGCGGCAATGACTTCCATAGTATTCCATGTCAATGGCTACCAGCAACTGTTTGGTGTACATGATGACAGAATTGTAATTTTTGGCTGAACTATGCCTTTAATCTTGGGTAAAAGAAAAATGCATGTATCCAGTGAAATCTATAAGAACATATACAGTATTTGTGGCAGGTACAATGAAGTATCCAGATACTTGTAGTACAGAACACTGTAGTCCAGACCTGATACCGTAGGAGTGAGCTAATCAGAGACAGATAGAAGGGTAATAAAAGCAGTTTCACATGGCAATCATCATGTGAAGTCTCTATGCTAAAGAGATCTCTGAAGCTGTTTGAAACCAATTGGGGCTAATGTAGAAGCATATTGTCCTCAGGCAGAGACAGAGGAAAGGTGGGGTGTAAAGAGACGCAAGGGAAAGAAAAGAGAAAAGACTCAGGAGGACAGGAGGAGATGGAAGGAAAGAGGAGTAAGAGAGAAAGATCTCACAGGGGAGCTGTGTGTTAGAGCATTGTTTACCTGAGATGGGTCGATGTGTGGGTGGTGAGGGGGCAGACTACTCTGAATCTGTCTTTCCTTCATTCTCCATCTCACAAAAGACAATGTTTTTTAACACTGTAAGCCTACGGCAGTGATTGCTATCCGCTGACCAAGACAGTCTTAGTCATCACCCAGTATCCAACAGGACATCGTTTTAAATCAGTTTTCAGATTGTGCCAAATGCCTGTTGGTGTACTTTAAGTAGAGCAGAATATTTGTCTATACGGTACAGAAAACATTTGTGAAAACTTTTATTCACATTTATCTGCAGTACTGTGGTCTTAAATGCTACAACTGACCAACCAGAATCATGCATTCAAGAGAGTAATGATAAAGCAGTAACTCATGTGAGGCAGTGTTTAATGAAACTATAAGTATGAATTCAGAGTCTAGAGAAAATATTCTTCCTTGCAGAAGCTGTTCAGCTGTAAAACATGAAACAATTATTCAAGAGGAAATCACAGGAATGCTTCATGCTAAGTATTGTTGGTGATCATGAATTCACAAAATTCAGGTAAATCATTAACCCTAGCCCTATAACCCTAACCTTAAATAATTTAAAAAAGAATCATGTCAGTACTATTTCACCAATTGTTGTAAAATACTGAAGACCGAATAATACAAGTAACACTGAATAAATATCAGCAAAATGATGCTACATGAACAAGCTTACAGTTCCAGTTACTGAATTTGAATTGAATTTGATTTGTGGAGGCAAGCAGGATGCAAAACTGCAATTTAAATTTAAAATGAACTGATTCGAATACATTTTAACTAGAAAAAAAAGTTTGTCAAGACAAAATTTTGAATGTTGTCTTTGCAACACTTTAAAAGTTTAGATTAGGTGAAATATTAGGTAAATTTAGGTGAAATATTAGGTGAAATTAATACAGGATTACAGATCATTCTAAAAGATAACACCGCTTTGGTGTTTCCTTCTTTGCTGTGACAAACATCTCCACCTAGTGTTACTTCACAGACCTCTCAAATAAAGCCTTCATTTACTACAGATATGCTAACTGCGGTTGCAAAACCACAGTTAGCAATGCCAGCAGTATGAAACTATTAATAAGGTCAGATGTAGCAGTATCAGTGTTTCTGAGCTCTTTGGCTAAACTCTTTGCAATATAATATTTGATAGTTTCACCTCTAAGGCAGTTCGATTTGCCACTTGTTTGTTTGACTAATTTTAGAAATGAAAAATCAGAGATCGTGCTAATAACTGAACCAAGTGTAAGCAGCAGGATAGCAAGGATTTGGAGTATTGCTGTAAAATATGACAACACCTTCTTCAAAGATCTATACATGCCACATTTATAAACAGTACATTTGATTTTAGGAGGACACCACTGACATTTTCTTTTCTCAGTCAGCAAGAACCACCTGATTCTGAAGCATTCCTTCCCATCAGGATCTATATTAATCTGAGTTGAGATGCGCTTGCAAATTGAAAGCAATGGAGAGAAGGTGAGCCACTGATATGACTGCTGCTGTGCTATCTAATTAAGCCCTGTGAGACTTCAGTCAACCAAACAAGACCCAAATTACTCTACAGGTCATGTGCACATACATTGCCATGAATAATACTCCACAAGCTGCATTGGCAATTATATGTAATACACACACACACACAAAAAGTTTTTTTTTGTTTTTTTACAAATTAGTGATAATACATTCACTTTAACTTTCAGGCTTTATTGGTGTATGTTTAAAAAAAGGCAGAAATTACTAAACATACACGCTTCAGAAATAAGCTTTCTTGTCAATATTACAAAGAAAAACCTTCACAGCTGTAAGTAAACAACAAGCCATTTTCTAGTATAGTTAATATGTTTTGTGTTGCGTGTTTTTCCCCAAAAACACAATTTATTAGTTATTGCTGTACAGCATAAACAGACATTCATGGCTTTGAAAATAATAATACTTGATTAAAACTGCCTCAGTTCACACCACAACCAATTAACAGCATAAATTTGTATCAACAAATAATACATATTCATAAAGCATCAGCAAAAATTGACTGTAACACATCAGTAGAAACTTTTTAGTGTATTTTACTAAAAATGTGCCTTTGTAGCTCTTTATTTTTATTTCCCTTTTTAATATAGGAACTATGATTTTCCACAGATTTGGGGCTCTGTTTCATATCGAAAAACAAAACACATACATGCAGCAGTCGGAGTAAAATTAAAGCCATGCTCCCAGTTCTGAAAGGACATACCGTATCTGCAGTTTTCTCTGAAATATTAATACAGTGCTTAAGACTGGATCAAAAGGCAGACTGGTGAAAACGTGTTCTCTCACATTGGTGAATGAATAATTAAAAAATCTTTTTCCCTTCTTTTTCTCTTTCCATTCTCGGTGCACTAGTCAGACCTGTTCTATGTTCCCTCATCAATCTGTCTCTTATTTGTCACCTCCATAGTTATGCTTTTAAGCATCTTTTACATATCATATAAATCCTGAATTTGTGCTCCATCATTTAATACAAAATGTATGAAGTACCAAATGTACGGCAAACACAACTTTAAAATGCCTCACTTTTATGTTTATAATGAATTATTTTCTTCATCAAAAATATATCAAAGTGCTGAAAACAGACCTGCAAGTCCCCTGCACATAATTTTACAGAATAATGAAGAGATCTGTTTAGTGTTTTAAAACATGAATAAATGTATTTCAGTTGGGTTTAATTATCCTATGAGTGACGTGTTTAGGCTCTCTCGAATTGCCTGTTTTCAATACCACAGCAACACAGGGGAATGTCCTACACTATGCTTAAAAACCATGAATAAAGTAAGTACAAAAGAGAATGCGATTGCTTTTTACACATTAAATCGGGATAATGAAAGATCATTTGCATTACATGCAAGGTGATGGATCACCAGATTATTAAATCATAGGGCTGGTTAAATGCAATTTGTTTTGAACTTTATCCTTTATCCAAAACAAATACAGAAGACAGTTACAAAAAAAAAATAGATAACAGAAAATAGTTACAGTGAGCTGATGCGACCGTGACTCATGGGTCATATTGACTTTTTTTGTCAAGCAGAACATTGAGAAATAAACATTCTATGTATGCTATTTAAAAAGAATAATTTGAACATGTGTGACTATCTAATAAGCATGTCTTTATATATCCCCTCAGTTTTTAGAAAATGAACAGTAAAGACAACACAAATATGTATATGTATATATATATATATATATATATATATATATTTCAATTATTGTTAGAACCACACCCCAATCCGAGGAGCCATTCTTGCCATCCGCTTCTTTTTGGTGTCTGATTCCTTCAGCAATAGTTTCTTTCTCCTGGTATCAAAAATCCCTACAAAAAATGAAAGTGATTTACTAGGAGGAAGTATGATGAGCTTCACAAAACAACCAAAAATAACCAAAACAACTTGACTAATATTTGAAAACATCCTTCTAATTGTTATAGACATTAACTGTGGCTCACAGAAGAGAATAAGAATTCAGTCACTTTAAATCATTAACTCCACTGGAATGTCTTTGTTGGAACCCTTAATAGAAAAAAAATTCATTTCCAGATACTGTTGAGTGCTTGAACCAGTCAAAAGCAAGTTGTATTAGCCTATAAAAGTTGCCTGCTGAAATAAATTTCACAAGCAAGTAGACGCCACCTCCCCCACGCTGACAAATCTTTAATATCTGACTCACTCATGCAGCCTTGAAAAATACAAAACTGAATATCTTTATAAATCAACACTGCATGAAACTGCTCTGCTCCTCTGATCCTGGCCTCTATCCTACAGGCAAAGCATTCAGCTGGGACACAAACCTCTGGCAAGTCCCAGATTCTGCAGGCCTCTGTCCTCCTCCTCCTCCTCCTCTGAAGGGTTCTGGGCCACATTTCGGAGGTAACGGTTGTGTGGGGCAGCGCCAGCAAGGGCATTCTGTCTGCGGCTTTCCTCCAATGCATTGTCATCAGAAATACCTGTGAGCAAGACAAGACACAGCTCAGATGAGTTTGTATGAAATGTTGATTGCCTTTTTATGTTTTATTATTATTATTATTATTATTATTTCACATTTGCAGATTTGTGCATGCACTTTGAATGCACAACCTGATGTAATTCAGTCTCCAGAATATAGACTTGCCACATTTTTGGAGTATAACAAAATTCATACTCGTAAATACTCATCATACTCATAATCTTGTACAATTAAAGTTACTCTGACTCTATCAGTGTCCAATATCTGTGTACTGACAAGACAATAATTGTGTCCCAAATGGCATAGTATACACTATACACTTTTACTGTGTTATAAGAACTTGACTATCTAGTGTATGCATTTTAGGTTATTTTGAAGTCTGATACCCCTATCCTCTCCACTATGGAAGAAAAGCTGTGACTGTTGAGGCTTGAAGTGCATTTCTGTGGCTGCTTAGTAGTACAAACAAACCCAAACAGAAGAAAGTTTGATGTTGTGTTTGCTGGAACGCAGTGTTTATGTAAGCATAGGCTGTGCCATGATCTTTGGGCAGTTATTCATTTCTTTAAAATCTGACATCATCCAGTTTGCTTCAGGGCATCAATTCCTTCTCATATTTTTCTGCATTGCTTATGAGGAAAAAGTAGACAGAGGGCTTAAACACAAAGAAAAACATCATTTTTGTATGACATCAGTGTAACAACAAGACAAAACTATGCAAAGTGTACTTAATAATCTGTGATGATAATATTCAATGCACAATCAATCATTTAGTCAACCTTCATGAATTATGTTAATTGAATCACTGCAACTTATTGTACCGCATAAAACAGACAACTGATATGGAACATTAGCAGTTTATAATAAATAAATTGGCTTTAATGTTTCATTCATGTGAAATATCTGTCAGTGCTCACCTAGAACCATAAAACAAACGCGATCAGGTTATTGAATTCCTGAAATGGCCAAAAAGCATACAAATCAGAAATATTGCTTGTTTTGGAAAGACGCAATCAGTATAATCTATATACTGTTATAGTTCTTTAACATTCTTTTCTAAGTTCCTTCCTCTTGAAAGCTTGTTTAATGCCAGAATACCTCTATTCAGGATACTGAATTGATTGCATTTATGTACTCTGCTTGAACAGCTTCTGCTTCTAAACAAATGTTGTAAGATTTAAACTAAAAATCTGACATTTGAAATAAATGTAATAAATATTATTATATAGTATTTATAAAGTAAATAAAAAAAATATTTCACCTGTTTCAGCTGGCCTTATTCCTTTCCCACTTCACTGCTTAATTCCCCAAATTACGTTTTTGAAACAAGTTGTTTCAAACGTTGTTTCTAAATGATATAAAACACTATTATGTTTGTTTTATATTGGATTTACCCTGACTTATTTCCTTTTGATTCAAAAACGTGTTCTTCATTTCACTGATAATACTCTTGTGTGGTTGCAGTGTGCTTCTTTTATTATTATTTTTCACAAAATCTTCATTTTCAGTTTCAGTCAGAAGTAAAACTTTTGACCATCATTATAAAGTCTGGTCACATTTGAAGTTTATTCTGGCTACAAATCATCCAGGTAGACAGAAAGAGACAGTCTGGCTGAGAAATAAAGTGATCATTCATCATTTTTTTCGCTTGATACAATAACAACAGTGGTATTATTTTTTTTTTAAAAAATGGAAATGAACTGAAAATTTACAAAGAAATTGTGATAAAGTCAAAATTATAAAAAGTAATGTACTGATTATTTCACAGACAAAAAAGAAAGCAGAATCTGGGTATATATCTAGTTTACTTACTATTAACTGCCTCTAACTCTGATGTCTTTTAAAGATTTGAAGCCATGAACCTCAAACACTTCTGCAAATCCAGTGATTAATTGTTCTTGTTGCAGCTCAGATATCGGTTCAACCACAAATTAAGTTCTGACAGTACACTCTTAAAAATAAAGGTGCTTCACGATGCCATAGAAGAACCTTTTTTGTCTAAGTGGTTCCATAAAGAACCTTTAACATCTGAAGAACCTTTCTGTTTCACAAAAGGTTCTTTGTGGTGAAATATGGTTCTTCAGATTGTAAAAAGGTAAGAAAGAGACTGAATGGTTCTTTGTGGAACCAAAAATGGTTCTTCTATGGCATCGCTGAAGAACCTTTTAAGCACCTTTATTTTTAAGAATATATTTAATCTGCTTTTTATTTCAACTTGGTAAACTGACGTTTCATTCAGGATTAGGCAGCAAAACTGGTAATGCTACCATTGTCACCTCTCAGTTACTTTGTGTTTTCCCCAATGATACTAATAACACAGTCTTAACATTAATTCATATCACACTTAGCCTGCCATTTACAGACACTCCCCACAAACACACAAAAGTGTATGAGTAGACTGTAAAAGAAAAAAAGTTTAAATAGCTCCTAAAGCACCCCTTGCCTGACACCCACCACCCTCTTTTCCCCATAATCGCGATGCATTCATTCATATTTCATGTGGAACGCGTTTATTGTGATTAGTCATGTAAATAGATTGAGATTTCTTTATTCTTTTTGCGTGTTAATTTACATTTATATTGAATTAGCGTACGGAATAGGGGCTCGGAAGAGAGAAAAGAGAGGCTGATTATGCGTGCAGATTATGGGCACATCTCGTGGCTATTGTGTTGTGTAATTAAAGGGGAGAGAGGAGAAGAAAAGGGACAGATGCTGCTTCTCAAACTACCGGACCTTTTTTCATCTCCGGAAAAGGCCTGCGTCTGCTGCAACACCCTCCTCCACCTACCAACAACCCCCCAAAGAAAAGATGAAAAATAGAATACATTTAGAAGACAAGCCACAAGCCTTTACCACCTCTCTTGTTGTCTGACTGGCAGACCCTCTTATTTGAGCTTGGAGAAAGGAATCACCGTGACCCCAACCACAACAGCAGCTGCCTAAGGTGACACTGGGAAATGTCACTGTTTGTACTATGGATCCTCTAAAAGCTTTTAACGTCAACAAGTTAATTACTTTAAGTGATAACATACTCAGAACAATATAAGGGATATATATTAAAAGAAAGGAAATTGTGTTATCCTTTACTTAACCTTAATGTCATTCCAAACCCATGTGATGTGGGACTTCCTTAAAAGAAAATCTTTTGAAAGATATTGGTAACCACAAATTTATTTAATAGTAATAATAATAACTATTATTATTATTATTATTATTATGTGTTCAGCAGAAGAAAGAATGCAGGTTTGAAACAACATGAGGGTGAATAAATCATGA
Source organism: Tor tambroides (assembly GCA_021397915.2). NCBI lineage: Eukaryota > Metazoa > Chordata > Actinopteri > Cypriniformes > Cyprinidae > Tor > Tor tambroides. The sequence continues at coordinate 12,019 of JAFVLL020027790.1, forward strand.
CCAAAAATTTTTTTTTAATTATTATGTTAACTATACTATCCACATAGAGTGCCCTCAAAAAACGTAATTACAACTGGGACCATCTGAGATGATTTTGATAATCTTGGATTATTACCATTCAACGTGGTACAAAAGAGGACAGTTTCAGTAAACTAGTTGTAAATATTAGTAAATATTCCTTCTTCTAAATGTTGATAGACTAGCTTGTTAGCTGTTGCAGTTTCGGTCATGTACATTTATGTATAGGCTATCTGCAAATGTCTGCTACACAGAAAAATTTGTGTGTTGGATAATCTTCATATTGTCAAAAAACGTGATTCCTAAATATAACTTGAGACAGGAACTTCAAACAAGCATCAGAAGACCTCCTACAGACTTTCTAGTATAGCCTACTAATCAAAATTTGCTCTTGTATCTCTATCCTGAGCTTTTTCATCCCTGGCAGGGAAAAAAAGAAAAAGAAAGAAACAGATAAAGGATCAGTAGAGTGGGAAATGGCAAAAGAGAATGACACAAAATGAAAGATGAAGGAAGTGATATAGATGAGAGAACTTGACACAGAAGAGGCCCAATCGTCGGCACAAAGCGTAACGAGCCTGGTCAAACAGATAGACAAAAGCAGTCTGCGCAAGTCTCAATTTCCGCGCGTATGATTGGACGTGCTATTACCGCGAGGTCGCCGCGGTGTCCCCGTAAATTCGCAGTCTATTACCGAAGGCGCACCTCCATACAAACACACGCGTTCAGACGCCTTTCTGAAATCCATCCGAGCAAACGATGGCGCGGTGTCTAAATCACAGCCAGGGACTATACGTGTAAAAAGTGTCCTGCTCACTAGTTCTCAGCGGAGTGAAAACCCTTGGCGTTAAGGTTTCTCTTCCTCGTCGAGCTTTGAATAACAAGCAGCGTTTATTCGTCCATGGAAGGCAGCGGAAGAGATCATATCTAGCTTTTTAAATATGGAGGGGAAATAAAGAAATGAAATAGAGAGGCTTTCGCAAGCTTGGTGTATTCAAGAAGGGGGGGGGGGGGTATTGAGTCAAGGTGGTGTTTTTATTGTTTGAAAGCGTCCTTGTTTTCAGATCAGTATATTACGCTATTATATGGCGGTTAGGTGATAAGACAGAAAATGTTCTAATCCATTATCATTTAATTACTTTCAGTGGCGAAATAAATATTTTGCCTGGAAACAATTAAAAACTGTAATAAATGCAATCTTTTAATACCTATTAAGCATTTTTCTCTGTTCAAATTTCTTTAATTACATGGTGTGTTTCAAAGATGTGGTTTGTTTAAGATGCAAATGGAATACACTCTCTTTGTGGTTTAAGGCTACAATAATTCTGTTAGTTTTCTTAAAGGTGCATTCAGTATTTTTCCTCATTAAAAAGGTTTTACACATTTAGATTTTTTTTTTTTTTTTTTGTATTTTAAAATACCACACCTATTTCAGTAGCAAAAAATAAAATATTTTACATGGAGCAAGGTCCCCTTATGGGGGCTGCCATGTTGAAGTCACATGACCAGCTGAGTACCACTAGCTTTATCTTGGTTTCCTGATGTTACTACTGGATGCTGTTGCTCACAGAGTTAATAATGGGTAGAACAATAAGTAGAACATCTTTTCAGTAGCTGGAGAAAACAACAACAACAAGATGCTACTTCCAGATAAAGAATGACATGAAAAACAAACAACAACAAACAAAAAGGATGGCCATCACTGAGAAAATAGTCTGAGGATCTCTAAAACGACTGGGACTCTTCCATCTGTTCTGCCTAGCACCAAGAATCATATTCACACTGCCAGGAAAGTGAGCACCCCCATCTTTAAATGAGACCAAAGTCAACAGCAAACATTTCCCACTGTTCTGACATTGATAGCATCTCAGCAGGCACTGAAACCCAGAGCTGGCCTCATGTTTTTCTCTTCCGTCACTCCTATCTTTACCATCTTTCATAAGCCTTGGGAGGACAGCAGTAAAACACGAGGGAAAACACTCTTCATCAGGCTTTGGATGTTTTCAGCTTCCGGTTTCATCACAGTTGTTGATCATTTTGATCATTCATCAAAGAAAGAGACGAGGAAAAAAATGGTGGAAGGAAATGAAAGTCTATTTTTGTCTACATAGACTTGTCTGTCTATATGTAGTCTATTTTTGTGGCCTGCTTTCATTTGTCAACTAAAGTATGGAAATTTCTTTTATTACTGCGATCGATGGCTTAGAAAAATCAACATTTAAAAATTCCAAATTACATTTGGTATCTTTGTGATAGCTCACCCAATAAAGTACAAAATATAGCCTGTTGTATGTTGTTCATAGCTAAAGGGTGTTAGGCCTGACATTCAGCATTCAGGACAGGAACCATCAGTTTTATTATAGTTATTTTGTCATGTTCTTGTAAAAGGTCAGTCATTTGTGTCACATTTTGTGTGTTAAAATTTTTTGTTAAATTCATCATTATAAAATTGTTGTGAGCAGATATTTTGTTCACCAGAGACGTTTTGATATCACTGAAGAAATGGCGCCCTCTAGCGCTGCAATGTCATTGTAGATTAGCCACTACCTTTGCGTTACACTGGACAATATGTGGTGGAAATTACACCGCTTCAGAAAAGGTTAACAGCCCTTCAAAGGACATTCATCGTTAGCAAATGTCAAATCTAGTTTGCTATTACTAAAGGTAAAGGACAAGGCAAGACTGACTGGAAATGGAAGAGGGTGTTCGTGTAACATTTAGACTACAGAGGGCGCCAGTGGACAACAAATCAGAACAGTTCCAATCCTGTTCCTGCAGATCTACCTAGTACCTTCCTGCAGAGTTCAGCTCCAACCCTGATCTAACACACCTGTCTTAAGTGCTCCTGAATATCTTAATTAGCTGGTTAAGGTGTGTTTGAACAGGGTTAGAGTTGAACTTAGCAGGAATTAGGCAGATCTCAGGAACAGGATTGGGCAACCCTGCTTTACGCTGCTTTCAGTGTTAGTCATGATATGAATCTGCGTCCTGTCTGACAATGCCCTCACAAAAATGTGGTAAGCAAGCAAAGATAGATAGATTACATCAAAATACAAAGGAAAGGAAGGAATGTTTTGCAAAAATTTATATCTGCTCATGTTCAGCACAACACCGTTCTTTCTGACTTACCTTAATGAGGGTATAAAAATCACCACACACTAGTGAGGACACATAAAATGTCCTCACAATGATTGTAAGGATATTTCATTATAATAGTGAGGGCATTAGGGCCTCACAAATACATTTCACTCTAATTTCAAAAGAATCATTAGCTTTATTTAAAATAGTCAGGTTTGTATTTAGTAAATCTTTTAACACTTTATATTCATTACTGATTTAAATCTAAAAATTAAACAAAATATTTAAAAATGCCTCCAAGGACGTGTCAAAGAAATAGTAAAAAAAAAAAAAAGGTGCAGAGGTTACACCTCTGCTGCTTCTCAGTTCCCATCCTGTAATGCCCTGCAGTACTGTGAATGAGGTCATCATAAAATGAGTCTGTAGTGATTTATAAAATACATAATCATAATTTATTATGGGTTAATGCTAGTTTATGTGTTCACAATCTTGAGGATTATCGAGGCTATTTACATCAATATGAGAAGGACAAGGTCTGGATGAATGAACATCTACTGAGGTTTTGAGCTTTTCACATCATGGCTGTCATATATTTCAGTTAATCAAAGGTGAAAACTTGTCTTTGTGTCCTGAAATCAACATTGTAGAACAAACCAAATAAAACCAATGAAGTATGCGCACATGCATGTGTGGATATTTTAGAGGCTAGTGGAAACAATAAGGTGATGTAAAAGCAGATTGAAACGCAATGTTTTACTCATTTTAATTTTGTAAGTGCTGCAATAAGACATCAGCCAAGCAAAAAGACACACCTACACACAAATTAGAAGCAAGTTTTCTAAAAACCACTGCAAAGAAACTGTGAGTGCAACATTCCAAACAGGTGAAAGTGAGATTTATTGAACCTGAAACTTTGTCCATCTTTTCTTTTGATTTACAAAGAACAAAATGTCCAGCATATAAAGTCACACAATATATATTCTTAATGGAAAGGTCTCAGGTTATGTAAGAGTTAGGTGTGAAGCCAAATGATAGAGTATTCATTAACAGCTTAATATTATAAACAAATGGTGGCCACTAACATTGGTTAGATCCTATTAAATATTTCATAGTGGAGAGGTTAAGACTTCAACATTTGAATGGCTCTAAAGCAGAAAGCAGATACAACCTATTAAGCTCCAGTTTCAATCAGGCAATAAGCACTTATGGATGAAAAAACAGCCATCAGCTGACAGAAAGGAATGAATTGCGCTTGTTCAAACTGAGGTCTCCTGTTTTCGTGAGGAATAAATGGTCCCCCTCCCAAAAAACAAACAAAAAAAACCCCAGAAAAACGTTTACATTGGAATGAGAGTTCACCCTGTTTACGTCTGCGATTCACTGCACAGAGGGTAACAGCACCACATCGCATGGATGCGTCACGTGAACCTACTCTAGACTTGCTGACTGGTGGAGAGCAGGTGATTTAGTAGCCATCAACCTGGTTAGGAGGGTTGGTTATGTTTAGGAATGTTTGTTTTGAATGTTCATCTGCAGAGTTCAGAGATCACTTGTTGTCCAGTCGGAGAAGCTGCTCCTTACCATTGACCGTGAGAGATTTGATCTGACCATCCTCCTCTACCTCCACTCTCTCTTGACCATTCTCTACAATACTGTAATGACACAAAAGTTAGCTGTAGAGTGAGCTGACATTAACTGTACAGTTATTACCATAGATAGTAGTTAAGGCTTAGTCAAATAAGCATCACTTTATGAGCAATCTGCACAGATATGTAGTGACTGAACAACGGTATTGTGTAATATCCTTGAAGTTCTGAATCACTATTCAAACAGTTAGAGGCCGAATGTTCTTTGTTACCGTTTGGTGGTGACCCTCTTTCCGTTGATGAATTTGGTGGATGTAGAGACAGAGCGGAAGTTTCCCATTCCACCACCGCCACCGCCACCACCACCAAATGAGGAGGAGGAAAATGAGGTGAAGCCACCCCCACCCATTGGGGCAAACGGGGTGAAACCTACAGAAATGATGATGATGATGTTTTTATACACAAGTATGCCAAACATACCCAGAAGGACTTGTTATCAGTGATTTTTCACTAGCGACCAGTGTTGGGTTAGTTACTCAAAGAATGTAATATATTACTCATTACTAATTACTCTTTTCAAAAGTAATATTGTTACTTTAATTACTGTTGCCAGAAAGTAGTTACACTACTAGTTACATTACTTTTTCTTCACGCCCCACACACGTTGTAACTGTGTATCTTCCACATAAAATTCTTCTAGAATGTTACTAACAATATATTTCTGCCTCATCATTTGACCAAAATCCACACTGGATCACAGTCAGAAGTTATTACAAACACTCAGTAGTGATTGAAAGTGATATTCAAGTAGAAATGTTGTATTAATCTCATTAATTGTCATGTGTAGCTTGAAGCTAATTGTAATTTCTCCGTTATGATTATATTTTATCATGTATTTTATCAAATCACATAATTTTGTAAGAAGCTGTTTAATTTTCCAAAAAGATTTTTAATTATAGTGCTATAATTTACCATATGCTGATCAGAGGGATGTGGGTGGGATGTAATGCCAGAGTAAAGTAAACCACAATTTATACAACAGTGTTCAGATCATCTTTTTTCCTGACAAATCAATATAATGCAATATTTCTATCTGATCTATTAAATCTAGGAATTATTTGATTGTTGGATTTTAAATCAGTGGGATTGAGGCATCAAAAGTAACTAACTTAGCTGTTTTATGGATGGTAACTGTAATATTATTACTGAAATCTTATTAGTAATTAGTTACACTACTAGTTACTGCAAAAAGTAATATTATTACAGTAACTAAGTTAGTAGTAACTAGTTACTGCCCAACACTGCTAGTGACACACAAATTAACAAACCTGCGTCAAAACCAGCAAAGGAGGAGCCAAATGGAGAAAACCCAGGAAAGAATGAACCTGTCGTCCTGCTCCTGCTCACACCCCTGTGACGCCGCCCACCGAAGAAATCTTCAAAGGGGTCATCAGCTAAATCAAAAGAAAAAGGAGCTTAGTGAAAAACAACGCCATGGCTGCACATGTAAGATATGTTAGAATAAAGCGGTCCCACAAGTACAGTTTATCTACAACTAAACAACTACTGGACAATAGATTTATATGCTTGATAGACATCACAAAGACCACTGAAACATTCACCAACAGCATAATATTATATTACAAACTAAAGAAACCATTTATAGCATCTAAACATGGACACAGTCAATGGGGGGGGGCACCATCATTTCTGAGATCTGCCATTAAAAACAAGACAAAAAAAAAAAAAAAAGTAAAGAAAATTAATGCAAATAATAATATCATGATTAAATTAATATCAAAACTACTCCAACTACTCCTTTTTTTAACGTTTGAAAACAAGCAGCATTGTCAATTACAGCAGAAATAGCCAATATGGGAGGCCTTAGAACATTGTGTTGGACAATAGGGGGCCTTTCAAGTCAAAAAGGTTGAAAACCACTGGCTTGGCTAAAAAAAGTCACCAGTTTCATCTATCGGCTTGTTTTAGTCACAAAATCTATTGTACACACCATCTATTGGCCAACTCTAGCCTTTTGCCACTCAGAGTAAGGAAACTGTGTTTAAAGGGAACTAGATTTCCATCTAGAGTTAGGTATCATTTGAATTTTATCAATTCCGATTCTTATGGATTCTTTCGATTCCAATGTGGTCAAACATTTAGATATCAAACATATTTATTCTGTGTCTCTTTTTGCAAAGCATTTCATTTCTGTTGAATACCATAAGCAAAAATCAGCCAGCTACATAAAAACTGGACTCGATTAAGAGCTGTTTGTGTGCAAAATAGAGCTGCACGATTCTGGATAAATTGAGACTTTTTTTTCCAATGGAGGTTGTAGTTCTCTCACAATTCTGAAGAAAAAATATTAGACAACTAAACAATGAATGATTCAATGACTCACTCAAGATTTACTTGTTTCATTACTGGATGAATCAGTGTTTTTGAATGAATCTCTTGAATGAATGATTCAAAGACAAATACATTTTTAACAGCCCCTTTTCGCCACCTAAAAAAAAAAAAAAAAAAGATGTGCACACAGGATAGGTGGAAATGAAATTTTAATTTTACAACAATTATCCGATTCCTGACCTTGAAGTATCTGATTCTGGAATTGGAATTGATTTTCGATTCCCAACCCTATTTCCATCTCATGGAAAACCAGATTGTCCATGCCCTTTAACATAAAAGTAATTACTATACCATTTATTACAACTAAATTTGAGAGCTGGCTGTCAAACAACTATACAATACAGGTGTTATAAGAGGGAGAATCTCCCTGGGGCTGTGTGCATTGCTCATGTCTCATTGATCCTTTCATGCAGAGATCAAACCCACAAGTTTTTGGTTTCTGGCTTTTAATAAATTTGCACATTTTATTTTTTTCTTCTCTGTTCATGGAAATACTAGGTTTATGGGGGCTACACAGGTATATTTTTATTCATCCTCATAATTCTGGGACCACTGTTGCAATGTAGCATTATGCCTGCTGAAACATGTCTAGATCAATGCTTCTCCATTTTCAGGCACTCAGCACCTTCATATGAATCTCCTTCAAGCAGTTTGATTTGGCAAGCAGAACCACGCCTGATATCTTCACACACACACACACACACACACACACACACACACACACACACACACAGTGTGACTGTTATTATAACCCACCCCCAATCTTGTCATGGCTACATAAACACAAATAAACATCAATGACCTTCTAACGTCAAGGATGGTCTTCCTGAAACATTCCAATTTGAAACAATTCTCAGAACACTGACATATTGCTCACAGAAAACATACATACATACATACATATATGTGTTGAACACATACACTCATTTTCTCTCTCTGTAGCGGCCTAGAGCTATTAGCCATTCCCTTTCTCTTGCTGCTCTTTTATTTGGAAGCTATTTCTGAGAACATTCCTAGTGGATGATGCACAGTCTCTTCTCGTCCCACTTGCTGGTCAGAGCGCCCTCACCATATTTAGAGTGCCTGTATATTTTACACACATGCCGTTCAGCCATTTGTTCCCAGCGGTTAGAGTCACTTACACTTTAGAGTTTAACAGATGACTAATATGTGTTATGTATGATCAGCTCAACAACACTATTTTCACCAGTTAATGAATTCCTATATCAGCTTTCATGGTTTTAAAAACTTTTCAAACAACACCAATTAAAGGGGTAGTTCCCCCAAAAAATTACAATTCAGTTATTGTTTACTCGGCCTTGTGTCACTCCAAACTTTTTGTTATTTTATTTCACATACTTTTTTCCCCCCACACAATTATGGCAATTCATAGTGACTACAGACTGTCAAGCTCTAAAAAGATATTTATATTAAGCCATTATTCATGGATAATCCTCAGAAGACTTGGAATGTAGCACACAAGTCATATGGACTACTTTCGTGGTGCTTTTATGTCCTTGACAGCCTGCGATTAACTGTCGTATAGAAAAATCAATGTTAAGATTATTTGTGTTGTTTTACAACAACAACAAAAATAGCATACAGGTGTGAAATTATTGTATGTATATGTACAGACATATAAAAGCTAAAACAGCCCTTTTAGTAAAGTGTGAAAAAAATTCCCATAATACACACCCAAGTTAAGAGCACATTTTTAGTGAACAATACATTATGGTAGATTAACAAAGCTAATCTTCTAATGAACCCAAGCTCCAATAATTTCATGCAAAACCTAATTACCTAATTATAAATCAAACCACGTCATTACTATCACAGAGACACTGTGAGAGATTAAATGACCTTCATTTCCTCTCTTTGGGAATTTTGTTCTAATTTTTAACACTCCTGTTTTCACTGTCAACCTCTTTATTCAGAAATGATGCTGGTTAAATGTGCTTTTGCTATTAAAAATTCGATACATTCTCTTTTTCTGTTCCACGTGTATTTTTTGTTATTTAATTAGTAGAAATTACACATTCGCCTACCAAAGAAATCTGCAAATGGATCTCGGCCTCCAAAGAATTCCCTGAAGACATCTTCTGGATTTCGGAATGTGAATCCGCCCATGAAATCCTCATCATAATGGCCTCCTTTTTCCAACAAGTAATAATTAGAGGAAAACCAAATTTTTTAAAAAACAGGTAAATGTGTCAACAGATGACATAAATCAGGAATGACTTTACTTACCTCTATGAGATAGGCCTTCTTTACCATATTTATCATACTGTCTCCGTTTGTCTTCTGTATGAAGAAAAATGCTGCTTTTAGTTTCACTCAAAACAGACACAGATTAATGGTTTATATTAATTACACTCTCCTCCCACAACACGTTCACATATTATTTGTAGCTACTCATACTGACAGGACATCAGAGACAAATCAACATCAGGGACAAATGTAACTGGCCATTTTTGAACAGAAATTTTGTTTTGTAAAGATGTAATCCACAGTGTGACTTTTGCGCCAAATTCCATCTCTATTCTGAGGACACGCACCATACCTCGACATGTTTAAAACATTCTTGAATCAAGATTTTCAACTACTGATAGCCTTATTAGACTGATCATATCTCTATCTGGGCACAGCTCTTCATCTTCATGCTTTACGCTGTTTTGCCTGCATATCTTATGGGACATTCAACAACAATTCTTTAATATAATAAGTTAGTGTTGTAATTCAAAATATATTACTTCTCAAAAATTAAATATTAATTCTCAAAAATTAACATCGCATCACATTAAAAAAATAATAACAAAATATAAATAGCAGTACCATCTGACAGAACTTCATATGCCTCAGAGATCTCTTTGAACATTTTTTCTGCCTGTTCTTTGTTGTTTGGGTTTTTGTCTGGATGCCACTTCAGTGCTTTTTTTCTGTACCTGTAAAAAACACACACCCACAAACCCTGATTAAAACAAGTGTGGAAAGACAACACAAAAGAGAGGGCATTCTTAGTATATCTGACAACATTCCTTTAAGTTTGAAACTACAGCAAATACGAGAGTCATTCAATACAAGATACACTGTCAACTAAAATATATATATATATGTGACCCTGGACCACAAAAGCAGTCTTAAGTCGCTGGGGTATATTTGTAGCAATAGCCAAAAATACATTGTATGGGTCAAAATTATCGATTTTTTTTTTATGCCAAAAATCATTAGGATATTAAGTAAAGATCATGTTCCATGAAGATATTTTGTAAATTTCTTACCGTAAATACATCAAAACTTCATTTTTGTTTAGTAATATGCATTGTTAAGAACTTCATTTGAACAACTTTAAAGGCGATTTTCTCAGTATTTTGATTTTTTTGTACCCTCAGATTACAGATATTCAAATAGTTGTATCTCAGCCAAACCATACATCAATGGAAAGCTTATTTATTCAGCTTTTAGATAATGTATAAATCTCAATTTTGAAAAATTGACACTTAAGACTGGTTTTGTGGTCCAGGGTCACATATATCACATAAGCACACGTGTGATATCGCTATATATCAGCATGGCTGTGATTTGGCTATAGGCATCATTTGTTATCATCTAACTTGACATTTGAAGTCGTTTTTGATCCTTGATTTTGAATTAGTTCTGCTTAGAAAATGTTTTTTTAAGACACTCTGTGGTTGTTTCTTATTTATTTATTTACACACTTGTGCTGTATAAACGGCTTCGTGCCTATGGGTGAATCACAGCAATGCTGATATAGAGCAATACCCAAGACCCGAGATATGCTTATTATAAATGTGCAGATTTGCTAAAATAGCAAGGAATCTGTCTTCATGGCAGAAGAAAACAAATAAATAAAGAAGTTACCACAATGTGTTAACTAACAATGATTAAGTTATGCTATTTAGTATGTTTATTTATTTTTATTGCCATATCAGCATCTATGGCTATTTTCATGGCAACATTAGTAGTAATGAAAAACAACAATTAACTACCAACTCACATCAATATAACAAATATTATATAAGATTTTTCATTTCAATATCTGATTTATAAAAACCTTAAAATTATTCCTGTTGAATTCATTTTAAAAACATTCAGTAGAGAACTTTCTGAATAAAAACATTGCCTATTGACATTTAAAGCAGTACATTCCAACAAAATATGCTTTATAGACAGGGGGGTCTGACAAAAATTACTTGTTGATGGTACATCACCTTTCTATAATTACAAGTCCAAAATGACGAATTCAGCATCTTGTGTAAACATTTGCAAAAACATTTCATTTAGGACTGGGTTGACTTCATTTAACTTATTTTTACCACAGTTGCCCCATTTGACAGTTTTGGTATATATGCAAGTTTAGTACAGGTTTCAGATTCGATGAAGGAATATGGCGTTCTGTCATTACAGAGTGCTATTTAGTGTAAAAATAAACAATTTTACACATGTATAGTATGGACTTCAACTGATTTTGTTATGGGTTAAAAATGTTTTAAGACATAATATGTGAATCAACAATAAGAGTTCAAGCCAAGGGTACTCCATGGTCCTCTTTCATGATGCTAACACATCATCATGCACTTCTTAACAACTACTTTCAATACAGGTCATGCTGCACAATACGACTTCAGTAGGTGTAGCAACAGGTCAGCATCTCTACACACTAGGCCTGAGTCAGCGATACACACCCAGCCGGCAGCACACAGGAGGGTCAATGGCCTAAACCAAACACTCCATACACTAGGGGATTTGTCCTTTGCACATCTTTTATTAGTGTTTGCCCTCCATAGCTCTGTGCTTTAGAAATTCCCCCCTTAACCATCAGCAAATTCCGTGACCTACAGAATCAGGATTCAATAGACGTTTGCTTACCTGACAAACAAAGGACAAAACACCCTTTCCAGGGAGGTAGTAGATGAATAAGGCATGGGGCATAAGGACCCAATGTGTCTAAACACCACTAAAAGCTATATGCTCCCCATCTATCCACATACTCCATTCCCTTTCTCCTCGTTATTAATATGGAAGGCCGATGTTTTTTTCTTTTTAAACAGAGAACATCAGAAGCGAGGAATTGAGACAAACACACATTAATAGAGGCAAGCAGCAAAGAGCAGAGAAGTCTCACATGGACAGTATCAACTAACCCCTGTGCTGCACAGTGACTGTTATCATTACTGCTCTACTATGTCCCGTGTGTAAAAATAGATGCCCATGACAGGACACAGAGTACTTACGCTTTCTTTATATCGTCATGGGATGCATTTTTCATTACACCCAGCATCTCGTAATAATCCCCCATGGCTCAGGTTTTGGGTTTCCACTCCTCTGGATGAGGATAAATTTTCAGCAGTGGTCCTGGAAAGAAAAAGAAGTGAGAGGTCTAGTTGAAGAAGACATAAAAGAGGGAATAATAAACAGAGGGTGTGTTTTGGTAGTTATGTTGGTGGGTGGCTACTGTGACGGACAACCTCGAAACCTCAACTCATCATGTGAAAGCATGGTTCTACTTTACATTTCATGCATAAAAGCATTTATCAGGAACCAACTGATATAACGTTTCAGTTTCCTTTTGGAGAAGGTTGTATAATCTTCTTATCGACATAATCCAGCTTTTTCTGGTTCAAGCTGAATAAGATACAAACATGGTAAATATACAAAATAAACCATTTTCAAAACAGATGACAGATGTTCTCACACTGTTTACTGCATATAACCTGTATATTACACCTAACACTTACAAGCCATTTTTAAAACCGGTTTCTTTGAAACATCTTATCACGAAGAACAAAATGTCAAACAATCAGGGACCAAATGGCCAGTTCCAGTAGCTTTCCAGCTGGATCTCATTGGTGTTATTTATATCTGCAGTGTCCTTCAGGACAGGCCCAGAGGTGATCATGGCACAGCACTGGCTTTTCTTTGCACCAGTAATAGCTGGAATAAACTACACAATGTAAAATCAATACATTTAGTTCACCCAATAGTTCAGAAGTTCACCCAAAAATAAAAATTTCCTGAAAATGTATTTACTCTCATGCCGTCCAAGATGTAGATGAGTTTATTACAGATTTGGAAAAATGTAGCATTACATCACTAGCTCACTAATGGAGCAGTGAATGGGTGCCGTCAGAATGAGAGTTCAAACAGATGATCAGTGACTGCAAATAAGGGTCAAAAGTTATGTAATGTATTTCCAGCCTTAAAATACATTTTAAATTTAACTGATATGTACAACAAAAATAACCCAGTCTCAGTGCTCTGTTTGCATTTATTTCCCTTTAACTGAATATAAGATCAAATTTGTTCAAAATAAACGTCCATTGCTCACTGCTCAAAGGGATAAATAATGCTTACCCAGGCTAATCCAGGCACTGAAAAACACAACATGATTTGTATTGCCATTTTTTAAACCTTGAAGCTTAACAGTAGAAAGAAAGATGATTTCATGCCTACTGGCCAGCAGCACACTCAAATTTCACAACAATGTTTGGCAATGTTTAGTCTGTAAGAAACATCTACTGTATAAATGGCACCAAACAAATTAATTAACACTAATTAAGACTAAACACCATTAAGACAATTTAAGTTTGAAAATCCGTTCATGCAAAAACGTATCTGCTGATTTTCGGGTATAATTCTGTGGAATGGATTTAAATCTGTAAACCTGTATTAGGAGGAACATGCTGTTGATATCTGAAAGCACAATCAAATTAGAAAAATTTACTAAATGAACAGAACAAAAGGGCAGTAGATATGTAGAATTTTGTCAGTGATTGATGGCCCAGTTTCTGCTGATGCAGATTTTCTTTGGGCTGGGTCACAGGACATAATCTTCATACTCACAATACACCTCTACTGTTTCATCTGCTCTCTTTAACCACCACTAGATCATTAAGTGCTTTTCTTTTAAACCACACCTTATGCCCCACAGCCAACATTCCTGACTCACAGCTCCAGTCAATCTAGTTAACCTTTTTGAGACAGCCTCTTCATGGAAACACACTTTTAAGCCACAGTCTCTCTTTATCACCATCATCATCATCTTTCCTCTGCCCTTTTCTCTTCCAAATCTCTGTTGAACATTCCTTAGCTACTTGTCATGAAACAGCAGTCATGGCAAGCTCACAAATGTGTGAACAGATGTGAAATGGCTGCTGAATTCTCTGGAGCTTGTTTTCTGGCTTCTCATAGTGGCACTAAAAGGAGGCTGTCAGTTCAGCTCACAGCAGATCACTTGATTGCAATAACTTGCGCCAAATCTGACCACAGCTCAGGCAGTTTTGTTAGAGAAAACTGGTTCAGTGGTTTAAAAGGCTAAATTACAAAGGCAAAGAGGTATACAACAGGATCAGTCCTAAAAATAAGCCACTATGATAGGATCGGGATGTATGCGTGTTTACAGAGATGCTTGGATGCAAGATCAGATCAGCAGATTAAATAGCTGGATTTGTTGGCCAGGTGTTGCCGTCATAATTGCAATACAATCACTGGCCATTTGCTTCCTTTTATTTTTCCTTCAGTGAAAACTCAGGAAGGGAGATTATTTGACTGAGCATGTGTTTGTCAATGTGACTAACAGTTGAGGCACTGCTACCTAGGACAATGGAAATCATTATTTGGCAAAGGTGTGACAGACTGAACCAGGGGACAGCTTGATGCACTGCTTCTGTGTTTGAGCTTTATGGCTAACTGATTCAGGTTTCTGACTATGTTACCATTAGAAACCTTACGAATTACATTTCTCTTTCTATCTTTGAACAAGTACAGTGACATTCATTGTGGTAACTTATAGAACAAAGACACTTCCTTATAGTGGCTGCCGGGAAACCAAAGACTTTTTACAAAAGCAACGTGTCTGCCCAAAAGAGAGACACAAAAACCGTGACAGTATATGTACCACCTGTAAATTCTTTAAATGACTATAGTGCCGGACCATTAAAACCAGTTTTTAAGTACTATGCAATGACTGTACACACTAACCAATGTGTTTATAATAATAAATATTGTCTATCAGCCAGATCAAGCAACATAAGTATTTTTTTACAACTAAAATAACTAGAAGTGGTTGACTTGAAGCTTAAAGAAAAAGTTTCAAATAAATTGTGCCTACTCTTACATTGAAATCAAGGTGGATAGTATTACAGCTGTAAACAGAGTGAAATGTACACTGGTACCACCTCAAAGGCAAAACCTACACTGGGCACCTTTGTAAGCATTGATCTCTTTGAGACACATTGACACAGCACAGAGAACTAAAGGGATAATAATTTTGTTGGTTCACTTGATAATGAAAGCTGTCACATTTTACGCCATTTTATAGCATTGATAAACTGACTTATGATACCCCAGTTATCTATTTTACCCCGAATGAAGATTTGAACAACTTTCTCCAACTTAAAAATGATAGACTGCCCTACAAAATTAAAGTAAAGCCATAATGTGAAAACAAAATCAGTAAACTATTGTCCTTAATGGACACCACTTGGACTTCACTCTACTAAAATTTAAGACTTGTATGTAGCTATCATCTGCGGATCTCATAATAAATCAAACTGAGACCTTATTAAACATGCCTAAAAATGAAAATGTGTTAGTTTGAAATTGCAGACCAAAACCTCAAAGATAACAGACTATAGCTCACAAAATAATCAACAATACATTTCATTTAAAGCAGCACATCAATCTTATTGTCATTCTCCCAACATAAGAATGATAGCTCAACTACCACATCTGTTGTATAGCAGATGAGCTTAAGAAAGAGAAACTACTAAAAGTGAAAGCTGAGATGACCACAGGTACTTTCTGCCAAACGCAGGTGTCCCATTGCCATGCATGAACAGTCTTCAGATCACTTTCTAGATTTTTCCCAGTCCTTATGATTGATGTGATTGAAGGGCAATGTGATCTCTTTAAGTCTGTGCATAATTTCTATAAACAACATCAGAACTAATGGTGGAAACAATCTCCATCACGTCTCAGGTTCATATGACATTTGATTGACCCAAGATTACAGGTGTGATCAGACGCAGAAAGTTCTCGAAAGTCAAGCCACAATTTGCCAGTTTCAAATCATTTCACATGCATGCGTCAGTTTACACAAATAAAAGAAAATATTTGACATTGACAGTTACATGTAACGCTGATCCTTTTCCATTCTATGTTCGCTGAACTTAGTAGGCGAAACGCGCCAAAGATGCTGTCTGGGTAGGCAGCTCACTGGGTTTCGAGACACAGACTGTAAATGTTTTTCATCTCCTTTTCATAGCAAACCGAGAAACCAACATCATATTTCAACTTTAAACTCACCAACCTTTTGTGACGGAGACAAGTGTCCTTATCCCGCTGCTTTATTCGGACCTCCGCTGTGTATCCCAATGATGAGGTCGAGTTTCTTTATTTGTAATACTACCCCTGAAGGAATTCTTCTGTTTGGTGTGAAGTCTATCCGTCTATAAAATAGTCTCAGGTGATCAGAACAAGTTCCCTGCGTGAAAGACAGGGATGAGTAGATGTATGACTCTTGGGATGTCGCTAGTGTTCTCCAACAATCCGCCGACCTCTATAAAGCGACATGATTCTAGTGCAGTTTCGTCACTTCCTGTTACCAAAACAGCTGAAGGAGATTGCTCAGTAAGTCGATGTGTCAGCTAATGGTTTTGTAATATGGGGAGATGTCAAAAGACTTCTTGAAAGAAACGGCTTCATTTTATATATGTTTCAGAAGATATGTGCATTAGCCTGTAGAAAGAAGGCAAATATTTACATAATCTGTTAATGAAAATAAACCTGTTTTGTTTTTGGTTTTTTTGCTCTTGAGACAAAGAAGTGATCCTGTGGAATTGGAAGTGAAAGTGCAGCTGTACCTTTACAGGTGGTACAAAGGGTGAGGTCAAAAGAGGTGTGATCTGCAAGTGGCTTCTCTCACTAGGTGTGTATCTGAAAACAGCTCTCTCAATGCCCAGTCACCATAACTCCATGTTTAATGAGCTAGATTTTAGAACAAATGAGCTTTTTGTGCTTACCATGCAAATTATTTAGTGACTGCAATGTGTATTTAACCACTCCTTCAAATTCAGTTTTTATTTTTCCCAGAATTATGGGATATTATAGGCACAGGCAGATATGTTTGTAATGTTTTCCTTCAGAATTCAACCAAATGATTGCATCTTAGACAGGATGTGATGCATGCATTAAATTCATGTTGCCTTTTCCTCTTCTGCTGCTTGAGTGTGCGCAGGTCTGGACTGGAGGTTGAAGATAAGGAATAAAGATGATTATTCATGAGTGACTCAAGGTTTTTTTTGGTGAAAAAATGTTCTAAAAAGCTTTTGCTGGAATTTTTGACTTGATTCAGACATTTTGGCAGGAAGCACATATGAGACGGCAAATGGCTCCTGTCCGCTCCCACCTGAGTTTACCCGTGTTAGAACTGGTTAAGAGAGCATTATGCTATTTAAGATAGACGTCAAAAGAAGTAAATAGTCAGAAGTGTGTTGTGTTGAAAGAACATCTGGTAAGGCTGCATTCTGTTAAAGAATGTTAGTGTGTGAAAGTGCAGCCAAATCCCTTTGGTTTCATTCTGTTCCCCTGAGTATTGTACTACTTAAAATGACTTAAAATAAGTAGATAATTATTTTTATTTGCTATTTGAAATACTCATTATAATTTATCTTATTACACAACTGTAGAAACACTCATACTTTTAAATTTAATGTTTCATATTTGAACAGAGGCTTAACATACAGTACAAACAGTAAAACTGTATAATGATTCCTCTCCTGCTGCTTATGAAGGTCTGGACTGGAGGTTGATGGCCTAAAACGTGCACCTGTCATATGTCATATTCCTCATTGAACAGGTTATTACTGACAAGGTGAAGAGAGAAATGAAAAATCTTGTACAAATGCTGCATGAACATTAAAAGATGTAGACATATACATATTTAGGTGTTCCAGCTACAGCTTTGAAGCTGTATTGTATATCTAGGGCGCATGTGCTGTATTTCTAAGTATTGGCCAGCAGATGGTGAACATGTCTTTCTTTTGATCATGTATTCATGTATCTATTTATTCATGCTATTATAGTGCACTATTAACCAGTGAGATAATACCAATATATGCCTTTTTCCAATATCTATGATTCAATTAGAGGCTTATCTTTAATAACAGAGGTCATAGTTTATAAATGCTGCATATAAAAACTGATACAAAATCATTTCTTACTAGTTGTGTCAAAAAATCTCCACAGGGAGGCACCCATGGTCTTCTAATGATGTAATAAACGAATTTCTCTATCCTTTATATACTGCAGTTGATTGTTTATGATACATTAGAAATTAAGTGAACAGTAATCATGTTGTCAGTTCTTTCAATTTTACTGTGGCTAGCAGTATTTAAATTTTTTGAGCAAAGTGTAAAACTGATAAAAGGTAATATTTCATATAATCAATCCAGGTTCTATGTTATTTATCTTATGTATCTGTATATATTTACTTCAAATTTGTTCAGATTTTTGGCAAATCTGCTGTGTGTGTTCAAAAAAAAAAATCTCAAGCTAAGACACAAGTGAATAAGGGTAAAAAGTAACTAATTACATTAAGAATTGCTAACATCATAGTCTAATTAAATATGCATGAATTTGCATACATTTCTAGAACAAAAATCTCAGCATTGGATTAGCTAGGTTCATAATTCTTGTTTCATTTTGCAGACGTATTAGAGTCAAAGGTTTTTACAGAGAATTTAGGATATCCCTTATATCACTCCATAAGTCAGAAAATACTGTCAGCTCCAGAAAAAAAAAAAGTATTTATTTATGATTAAAATCTTGTATAATTACACATATGCAAACCCATCTGTAAAAACCTTCAGAATATGGATAGGAATAAAACACTAAAGCTTATGTACATGTAAGTGCTACTGAAGTGGGAGTTTCTACAATGACAAAGAGAAATTATATATTTAAATTAAATTAAATTATAGATTTAATACATGTTTTACAAAACACGATTTCTTTAACATAACGTATGACAATCTACATTAGAAATCTTTTCCCTCCCTTTAGAAAAAAGCAATCAGACCCTGTTAAACATAAAGGGTTTTATAAAACCCATTAATTGTTCCTAATGAATTCTATGAAATGAAATCTTTAAGCTTTCATATTCTGGTGTGAAATGACTTGACCCTAAGTGCAATAATAACATTTCTAAAAGCTATATAAAATACCTTTGGTATATCTTTGCACGTGGATGTGATTGATGACCAGAGGCATTAAGTTTGCGAGCTATAATCCATTATAAGGTAATAGGCCCAAATAAATCTCCCCATAATTAAGACCAATCCTTCATAGCTATAGGACAAGTTGGTTTTTTAAGACCCAATTACCCCCGTCTGAGATTGCTGCTAAAATGCTGGAGATTTGGTCAGAGAGGGAGGAGTCTAGAGGAGGAGGCTGGCAGAATATATGGAGATGATCCAAGGAGGAATAAAAAAAGTTCCCCCTGCTCTACGGCCATCTCTTGCTCTCATAGCAGGACCCTATTAGATTTATGTCAGACGCACACCCCCTTAATTTATGTTGTACAGATAATGCATTTGTGGTCTCGACTCGCCTCCTTTCTTGTTCCATCACTGGATGTTTCTTTAATTATATGTCAAAGGCCATTAAACTCAAAATGAAGTTCTCATCCCACAGTTTTTTCTTAAATATTCCATTTTAACAAAAGATGCTGATATCTCCAGTGCGAATAAAAACTCAAAACACATTTAATCATTGCCATACACTCTGATACATAGATCGAACACCTGTCTTTGTCACTCAAAAAATCATTCAGGGCACATACACTTAAAGTCGGTAAACGCACATCTTTACACAAACTTTGCTTGTCCTTTCTCATCACCAACAAACTCTACACATCAGTGTTTGTAAACAATCAGATATTCAGCACCTGTATGACGTCATATTCCTCATTTAACAGATGTTGGGAGACAGGTTATTACTGACAAGGTGAAGAGAGAAATTAAAAGTCTTGTACAAATGCTGGGTGAACATTAAAATATGTAGACATATACATATTCACATATCCATCATCATCATCAGCTCTCTGTCAACCAGCAAATGTCCTTACAGCCATGCTGAACCCAGTTAAGTAGCAGCAAAAATGGCAACCAGAGGACGCAGACAGGAAATACTTCAATCCTCTTCAGTTCACTGAATTGTTCTGTGCTACAGCAGATGTTGGAGTAGTGTCCAGTACACAGGCCTTGGCTTTGAAGTCACACTTTACCTTCATTCATCAATTTGTTTGACTTAATCTCCCCTTGAACCACTGATCTAAAAACTATTTGAATGTGTTTTTTTATTGCACAAATGTCAGCATCATATCCATTACTATAATGCCAAGGCCCAATGTGTGGAATACGTGATTTTTTTTCCCCTATAGGTGAATGTCTACCTGAATCAGCCAATTCAAGTCATCTTTATTACATGATTAAAACAAGACGACTACACACCATATTCTGTGCTACTGTTCAACCACCCCTGTTAACCTCACATATCCAGCCATGACTCGAATCTATTAAACTCTTTTGTTGGTGGCACATTAGCCATAAAATCATTTTTAGCCTGGAAAATTAACAGCTCAGAGTTTTCAGCGAATGCTACACCATTAGCAAGCCCTGTATCAAGGCATGCGCATTTGTATAGCTGAAGCAGTGTGACCTAAAACCAAGCCAACGCTTTAGAATACTGTACTGAAGTTTCAGACATGCTGTTATTTTGGAGAAGCTTGTTTAGCTTGTTCTTGAGTTAGCGAGGCTATTGCATGCATTTCATTGGTAGACACTCAAATTGTGCTGCACTATGCTGACAAAGAGCAGTTAAAACCTTAAAATGACATTGTCTTAAAATATCCACTCTGATGTTAGCAATGCAAAACCAAGGAAAATCTACAAGTAAATTTTGCGTTGCCATTTTATTCCCTCTGTATCGCCAACATTTAGATGTTCCTGTTCAATGTTAGTGCTTTTGATCACTGGACGCCTTCTTGAATGTTGCTTTGAATTTATAAATGCATTATTTACAAGTTTACTCTCTTTGAAGTAAAAATAAAACCGAGCATATATTTGCCCATGCCACAACTTCAAACAGTCTGTTTTGCAGCACCTTCTGCAAATCATTGTAGATCCACAGCAGACACACTGTCTGTCCATTCTGATCATTTCCTTTCCAGTCACCTCGACAAAAGCCAAATATTCTTGTCTAGGTTTCAAGGCCATCAAGAAGTTGACGTGTTCCTCAGCTGAGCTCAAAGCCAGCAGAGGATTCAATAGCATAGAGCAACTTGTTCCTCATTTGCTGAGGATCACAGAACTCTGGCAGCTTGAGAAGGTTCATGCAAGTGCTAGCTGTAGGGAGACGCTCCAGTTCAGTGCCTCCATTATGGATGCAAAAGGCTGGGTACAGCTCCTAGAGACCAGGAGAAAGCAAAGAGTCTCATGAACATCAATGACAACATAAAACAATACTCAACAAACACATCTGATAATATGCATGGATAAAAAATTAAATTAAAAAAAACTTTTTTCAGTGACAAACTAAATCATATTTTAGTCAAGTGAATGTGAGACTGCAATCTGTATCAAATGTGAAGATTAAATAAAATAAAGGCAAAAAACGTGTTTTTTAATTGAGTTGAGTTTTATGGGCATCAAGCAAAACAAAACATACAGAGTAACCAGTGTTGTCCAAATCACAAGTGACTTTTTTTGAGCCAGCTCTTTTAATGAATTGGTCAGAAAACACTCAGACGTTGCTGGGTTAAATCAGTCTGACACATCTTTCACCTTCATCTTTTCACACTCATTGAATCACTCAGGGCGGTTACTGAATCAACATCTGACTCAGTGCAAGTTATGATTAATTTCAGTTATGACCGTCTAGAAATGAAGCAAGCTTTATGTTCTTGTATAGTTGACCTAAAAATGAACATTTGCTAAATTTTCTCACCTTCAGGCCATCCAAGATGTAGTTGAGTTTGTTTATTCATATGAATAGATTTGAAGAATTGTAGCATTACATCACTCACTCACCAACAGATCCTCTGCAGTGAATGGGTGCCGTCAGAATGAGAGTTCAAACAGCTGATACACAATTATCGACACAATTCACACAACTCTATGCCATCAAGTAACAAATCCTTCAGTAAGGCACTTTAACTTTAAACCATTGCTTTTGACCAAAAGCCCATAATCCATAATAATAACAATGTTTCCTCCAGTAAAACGTCCATCACCTCTCACATAAAATCAACTGACCTATTGGTTTAGAACTGTTTTGGACTGATTTTGCTTGTAAACACTGCTTCATCTGTGCATATTTCTCTCATGATTCAGATCAGAGACTTTTTCACTGGAGAAAAGCAATATTATGGATAGAGGACTCTTGTTTTAGCCCTAAGTAGTTTGAACGTCTTGATGGATTTGTTTTTTACAAACACAGCTTTTCACTTCACAAGACATTAATCGACGGACTGGAGTCGTGTGGATTACTAGTGAATTATTCTGATGTTTTTATCAATTGTTTAAACTCTCCTTCTGACGGCACCCATTGACTGCAGAGGATCCATTGGTGAACAAGTGGTGTAATGCTAAATTTCTTCAAATCTGTTCCGAAGAAAAAACAAACTCATCTACATCTTGGATGACCTGAGGGTGAGTACATTTTCAGAAAATCTTCATTTTGAGTAAACTATTCCTTGAAGAAATTGTTGAATAAAGTCGTTATTTTTGTTTTCTTTGTGCACAAAAAGTATTCTCGTAGTTTCATAAAATTAAAGTTGAACTACTGATATCACATGGACTATTTTAACGATGTCCTTACTACCTCTCTGAGCCTTGAATGTGTCATTTGTGTTGCTGTCTATGCAGGGTCAGAAAGCTCTCAGATTTCATCGAAAATATCTTAATTTGTGTTCTGAAGATGAATAAAGGTCTTACAGGTTTGGAACAACATGAAGGTAAGTAATTAATGACAGAATTTTCAGTTTTGGGTGAACTATCCCTTTAAAAAAATCATTGTAGGATTACACAGTGTGACCATGGTGGTGAGCATTGATAGGCCACACCATACAGCTTAACACTGAAAGCTAAATGTGTACCGTTGTCAAAGTAGCGCACACACGTGGATAATGTCAGAAATAAAATGAGGCATCAGTATACTGTTAGTGTCTTGTAGAACCACATCCAGTGTAGACAGAAACACTAATTAAAAGAAGTTCCCTTTGATTATGTCAAGTCACTTGTGCCTGGTGTAGACAGTGTAGGGACTGGTTGTTTAGAAATGATTATGTTTAAATTTAAAAATACTAATACACATTTTAATCAGGCAGCATCTATGCAGATAAATGCAACAAATAACAGCCTGATATCACACTGATGCAAAATCTACACTTATAACTTTTCAGATCTGTGAAAGGTTACTGGAAGAACAAGACTGGCCAAATGAAAAAAATTCTCCACGTGGCTGCAAGGCTCAACCCCAAAATGAACCTGATTAAACCTGCTTTAACGGGCCAATTTTTCCAACAATTAAGGTATTAAAGTATCGTTGCTTATCGAGAAAGTGTCATGGTGGGAGCCATCATTTTGAAAAAAGGGTATCCATCATCTTTTTTAAATAGCTCTCGGTGACAGGGCTATTTCTCCCCTAATGAATTCTGGGGTGTTTAACGGCACCTAATTAAGGCTGTGCTGGCTGAAGAGGCAGACGAGGTGGGAGGCCATCTCCCCTTGATCTGTCTCCCTTCGTCTTTTTCCTCTTACTCCTCCTTTCCACCCGTTCCTCAGAGCGTCTGCACCAAAGTCAAATTCATTAAACAGCCCCACTTTAATTTTGGCAGTAACACATATCTGTGGAATTGCTCAGAAGCCATGATTTTCCCCCACCCAAATTCATACAGGCTAAAGTAATCCGCTTTAAACTGATGACAGCTATTAAAATATGTAATAAAGTCAATGAAATGACAATTACTGTCCTTGGTTAGTCTAAGAAAGGCATAAAAACACATTTAATGATGTTTCTGTTCTCCAGATTTTGCTGAGTGCAAAAAGTACAACTGACAGACTGTGACATACAAGAAAAAGACTTAAGATTACATTCCTAGAGACTGAGACAATACTAATCCTGTTAAATAAGAAAATTGTCAGATGCTATTCTCTCAATATTTTCTGGCCTTTGATTGCACGCTAGATACAGTCAGCATTAAGTGAGAGCCATTTAAAGTTCAACAGGGCATTTATAAGTTTTTATCAGTCAGATGGATTTTACACACCCAGTGGCACTTGGCAAAAGCCTCAAATAGCATTACAATGCTAAGGGTCACAACCTCTTTAGCACAAATAGAGGCCCAGATAAGGCCTATCCTGATAGCTGTTATAATGTGAAAATGATTTGTTACAATGAGCCTGTTTGCTCATATACCCTTGTGTAAATTAATGACGATATACAGCGACAAAACATATTCTTTTCACTTCATTATTTCCCCGTTAAGGCAGCACACATTGCAGGGAGTAGAATTCTTTGCGGTGGGGATCCTGATAACTTTATTGAATAAAAATGTAGAAAATGGGACAAAATCATCAGCAGGTGTAAGTTGGTGTGAACTTCAGCTGAACTCCATATGTGATAACAGAGTCATACCGATGCAGCTGGGTCATGTCTGTACATTTCACTTTTCCAATGAACCCATCTAAGGCACCATACAATCTCATTGTGAATCATTAACTCATATTTGAATAGTTCAGACACAACAGGTCAGAACCTCATGTCTTCTACATGCCAAAAGTTCATTAAAATCATAATTTCAGAGGGTCAATCTCACTGACCTTGAAGCCTAAGAGCGGAGGTCGTGAGCAGCTTGTAACAAACTTGAGCAGCTTGCGTTTCTCCTCATCGCTGAAGCTCTCCACCACATCCCAGAAAATTTTGATCACTGGATGATTTGCTGAATAACCACCTGAGTAGTTAAGAAAATAGTTAAGAAAAACCAAAAAGTTAAGAATATAATGCAGAACTAAAAGTCTAAAGTCTTGCATAAATAAACCCTTCTGAATTATCAGATAATACTGCATCTCTCTGCAGTGTGCTTTACTTCAAAACATAGATCGAAAATTTGAAACCTTTTTTACTACATCCTGTTTAAGCAGAAGAAAAGTTGAGTCATTCGAGTTAAGACTTAAGGCTAGAATACACTACACAACTTTTAAAACACTAACAATCACAAACTTGCCACCTTTGAAAATGGTTACAGAAAAAAAAAAATAGGCATTATATAGTAAAAACAACTGAGAATCACACAGTACGAAACTGTTAAGTTGTTCTAAACACAACAAACTCATGCAGAAACATATGCCTCACTGCTAGGAGGTGCATGAGAAATGAAAACAATGTTTTAAAATTTGCGCAAAATATCAAACGTTTGGGAAAAAAACCTGTCTGTGCATGACATACTCTAAATGATTGTCTGTGTGAAATCTGTCAAGTTCTCAAAATCTACAGACTGACTTGAGCAAATCAAGTGCAAATCTGGTCAAAAGCAGTGTAGTGTAATCCAGCCTTTATGGTCAGTACCAAATTAAAACAATATTAATCAAATAAATAAATCCACTACTAAGCTTTATTACTAATTAATAAACTATAAATTCCTGTGTGTGTCTTTGCGCTCCCTTACTAATAAATACAGAATATAAAACAAAATAGCAACCTGACCTCTCTGGAAGAAAAGAGACAAAGGCTCTTAAATCAAGCTAAGTCTCAAATAAAAAATGAAGTGACTAATAAAAATTGTGATGGGTGTTCTTGTAGTACCTGAGTAGTTAGTAAATCTCTTCAGGTCTTCCAGACAGATGGGCACATGTGCACCAGAAACCAGTACCTGAAAATACAGATGGACGCAAGTTGTTTACATTTAATTAATGACCACCAATAGGAGTGTGTAAAGTAGGGAGTAAAGAAAAGACAGGCAGTGAGATAATATCTGTCAATAATATCTCCTAATCTTATTATTAATAATCTTTTCTGACACGTGACTGATTGGT
Organism: Tor tambroides; assembly: GCA_021397915.2. Lineage (NCBI taxonomy): Eukaryota > Metazoa > Chordata > Actinopteri > Cypriniformes > Cyprinidae > Tor > Tor tambroides. Next base: position 38,225 of record JAFVLL020027790.1, read on the forward strand.
TTGTGTCTAGACAGATGTGCCTTTTCTTGCATTTTCAGCGTAAAGTATGTGTGTGTGCTGCTACCTGAATTTCCTGCTGATCAAACATGCGCAGCCACTCCAGGTTGACCACGTTGGCCAGGCCCTGTCGAAAGGCCAGGCAGTGTGCTCGGATCTGTTTGTTCAGACGGTAATCGGCCACTAAATGGATGTAGGCTATCCTGTTGGCTGTGGTTACTGGGATGTCCTTTCCCCCTGGTTTGAGCTCGACCACCTGGAAAAAGACACAAATAGATGGAAGTGTGACAGGCACCATCACCCTGGGCTCAGTGATGATTTAATTCCTTGCTGAAAGTGGAACGGTACAGCTGCAGAGGAAAGTGCTGAAGGCAATTGAGGAACACAGAGGAAATGAGTGCACACGGACACCCTTTACCTCGCTAATGAAGGGGAAAGTAAATAAAGGTTTACTTTTACTCGGTTACCCCAGTTATTATAAGAAAAAGTCATTAAACAAATGTTTTTTTTTATTAATGGGAAATATACGTTTATCAATAACTATTATTTGAGTGACTGTTTAGGTTAAATCTACCACCCTGTTACCCATTCTGGCATAGTTTTCATTAAATTGTTTTAATCAGAATTTTTTTATTCTATATATTTTTTATTAATCACAATTTTTTTTTTTTAATGCATACATTTTTTTTCTATAAAATTTATTATTTAATAATTGCAAATGTTACTTAGTTTGTTACTTATACACCTCAGTTTTTTTTTTTTTTGTGGTAAGGAGTGGCAATGCAAGATATTATGCTGGATGATTAGCTCTAATACTATGCTAGACACAGTTTTCTCCCAGCAGGTACGTTTGAGCTGGTCAACAGAGAAGTTCTTTCAGAGAGATCTAGACAGAGACGTGCTTTATCTCCATCAGCCAAGACTAACAACCGTTAGATCAATCATTAACAATGCCAGAGAACAAGAGAGAGAGAGGAGACACAAAAGACAAGCAAAAGAGCACAAAAGGGGAAAAAAAAGATGTGCTTTTCACCTGGGCCTCCCCAAGATCATTGTTGACCACGGTGAAGTTAAGGCCGAGGTCTTCCACATCACCTTCATAGCTCTTGAGGAAAAGCAGGTTTCGGTACATCTCTGGGTCTAGAGAGGCCAGATGGTGGATGTCCACATCTGCACTCGTGCCCAAGAGCTTGGACAGGAAGAAACTTGCAAATGGCAATTCCACTAGCATGTTTTCATACAGCGCCTAGGGGACAGAAGAAAGAAAGAGATATTTAACTAAAGACAGCCAAATGATAAAATCGTGACAATATCTTCATCCTGTAGGCTAATCGGTCCCAAATTCTGACACTTTCAATTGAAGAAGCTCAAACTTTAAAAACATCGACTGTATCCTTAACCTGTTGTTCCATTAAGAAGCACAAGGATGGTGAGTCATAAAAGCTAAAGTACCGCAATAGTCCTAAAAAGACCATATCTGAGAACATTAAAACATACAGGCCTTGAATAAATGATTGCACTAAAATCCCTTGACCACACAAGCTAAATGGATTATAAATTTCCCAAATCTCCATAATGCATGCATCTAAAACACACACAGAGGCTGTAAATCAGAGCATTTTCTAAACACAGGTTAATTGCGTGACTTCAAACATGGGACATTTTTTATGCAAAATAATCCACTTAGCAACATTCTTCCCACAAGCCCTGTTGAGGGAACATATGTGCTACGCCTTCCTGAAACCTATCAATAACATCGCTCCCGAAAAGAAGCCGCAATAAGGATATGGAGGCACGACGTAGACTATTTTTCAAACCTTCAAGTTATTTATGGGTGTTTATTGCCAGAAATTGTGCCAAAATGACTTGGGATAAAAAGGATTAATGAATGGCTGGGCCTTTTAATATAAGTGAGTGCAGTGGCAACGCAATTAATGCAAATTGTGGCACCATCAGGAGAGTAAACGCCAACAACTTAGCAGCTGCCTTCTGTTTCTGCCAAATAAATTTGTAAATTTACAGCATTAAGAATCAATAAAAAATTTAACACACTTGCCATCAATCAGGAGTTCTGACCTTCTCTTTCCTCTCTGTTGCCCTTTGGAGAGGGACAGTTAAGCACTGCTTGTTGAACTGCAGAACACGTGGTATTTGTGTGTGACTCAGTTTGTATTTGAGGGTATGAGCAGACTGCTGAAGTATTCGTGTGAAAATAATTCAACAGGGGGTAATTCTATAGTAGTGGCTTCAAAGCTTCAACTGAACGGTATTATAAACATCATAAAAACAATCATGGAAAAAATAAAAAAACTAATAATAAAACAAAATAGCAAAAAAGTATGTATAAAAAGAGAATGGAAAACTAGAATGTAAAATAAAATTCTGTGTTAAATGGAGCTGAGAGTACTACACTTTTAATGGTATCAGAAAGCAAAATCACATTATTTAATATCGCAAATATGGCAAAGCAGTGTCATTCGCGTCAATGACTGGGGCAATGTTGCCTAAACTCTTAAATGAGCAAAAAGTGTAGATTTCCCAAATCTAAACTGTATCAAATCCATATTTTCCTCAATAACTCCACAAGCAAAACAAACAAAAAAAATATTTATAGGTTTTATCTTTCAGGTTTTTTTTCTTAAAAGTTTTTAAGAACACTATAATTTTACAAACACACTTTTGCTAGAAAACGATGGCATACAATATAAAACACTACGGACAGGTTCAGACAAAATATTTAACCAAACCCAGCTCTATAACATTACCTTAGTGACAAATCAGCACAATTTGCAAAAAGAAAAAGTGCAATACATCACAGAAAGTAAAATCAACAGTTTTTCTGCATTTCTGTGTGCGCGTGTGTGCGCGCGCGTGCGTGCGTGCGTGTGTGTGTGTGTGTCTTTGGTGGGTCCAGCCCAACAACAACAGTGACGCAATTGTAATCTATACAGGTCGTCTTTATAACAGCACTAAACAAATATCAATATCCCACTCAGTCTGCCACTCCTTCACATATTTATGGAGAGAGAAGGAGGGTTAATTGAAAGTCAAATTCAAATTAATCTCGTCACCTTAATTGCTTTGCCCATTACTAAGGAGTGGGGGCAATTGAATGGAATAAGATCAGGAAAGTAGGGGGCGGGGCCAGCCATTCCTCAGGGCAGCAGCTCAGTTATGTCCCTTCCATCGTACAAGGTGTGCGTATGTGTGTGTTCATTATAGCTCTCAAATAAGTGGCCTGAATTGCCTCTTCACAAGTGGTGTTGATGCCCGTGACTGTAAAACAGATCAAAACTCTATTACCAGCGGCACGGAGCCTGTTATTTATGGTGCTCGCTGATTTAGCGTCCACGGCCAAATGCGATGGCTACACAAACAGAGATGGGGAATCATGGGCCTAATGGAGTAGCCTAATTGAGCAGCGAGCTTCTTGGCATGAGGTAATTCATCTACCCTTCCCCCAGTCAATGTGCTTTGCGATAAACAATCCTGGGCATACGCATTAATGAAACTTTAAAAACATTAGTGGCTAATAAATACCAGCTAGCGGACACACAAAAGAGACGGCCAAAACAATAGCGACAATAAATTGTGGCTCAAGGTGTAGCCATTATATGAAAGCACAGGGCAAAATTAGGATAATCAGAAGTAAGGCTGGGCGATATGTCAAAAATATCTTATCGATAATCACCTTAAATAATATCGCGATATCCGATAATATCGTCTACCTAAGCCCCACCTCCACCACCCCTGCCCCGACCAAGACAACATTGCCGACATGCACCATAAACACACACCATGTTCAGTTTGGTCTTAATTATTGCCACATTAAAGTTTGGTATTACTTTTCTTAGTTTGTGCTTAAACTAACAGAAAACATTAGCTTTGCAGTTATGTTGGTGTTGCTAATAATTTCCACTCTGTTCTTATCAAATTTGTGTTTGAAATGAATTTCATTTTGTGAGGAGAACTGTGGAGGAAAAATAATAGAACCCAATTTTAAGTTCATCATAGTGAAGCTGGACATTCTTTCGGTGATTGTAAGAATGATAAATGAATGTTGATCTCATATAGTAATGTCTTGAATAAATATGCCTGTTTCTGATGTTTCTCTTTCTTTTTGGCATTAGACAAATTTCATGATGGTAAGTTTAATTTCCTTGATTATAATAATTGTAGTGCTGTTTTTAAACTTGTAGTCAAGCTATAACGTATTTGATATTTATCATGTATGACTAAAGTCAGGCAGGAATTAAAAAGAATTCTGAGCAAAAACGTTAAGGGTTTTTTTTGTTTTTTTTTCCTTTCTGGTATCCTTGTTCGGTGGTCTCTTTTGGCCCGTTTTTAACAAAATAAAAATAACTGCTTTATTTATTTAGAAGCAGGTTTAATTTTAAATTTCATTTTTGAATTTTAATTTTTATAATTTTATTGTATTAATCAAAATACAGCGCCCAAAATATAATATTCATTGTTGGGCTGCCGAATCTCTGAACACGTGCATGTTGAGGGGCAAGCTGAGATATAGTATAATGTCTTAATCCATTAAGAATTGATAGTGCTATATCTCAGCTTAATTAAACAATTACACTGTATACACTGTTTAAAAAAAATCTGTAAAAACAGGGCACTGTGCGCTGTATGAATAGGCTGTGAAGGATTTGCGTACTTTAATTATAACTGTCACATTTGTGGTCTTTCATCATTATACAGTCTGTTTAAATAAATATTCAGAAACACATGCAGTGCTGCTATTTGTCTTTTTTCTGTTTACCTTTTATTAAACTGTAGATCAAAATAGAATAGGCCTATACTCTAAATAAAGATAAATTATACTGGAACGCATCTCCAAAATAATCGCATACACATGCACGCTGCCATTACAGTAGTCAGCGCCGAACAACAGGCAAATAAAATATAAACTGAGGTTACAAAAGTGAGTCAGTCAAGATCAGTGAGGGATTTTCTTTTCTTTTGCTCTTTGATTAACATTAATGACTGGCGGCAGCGGCTGCTGTCAATGCACGGATCTAATACACCCATGTTTTCTTTCGCAACACTTTACGTTCACTTAAGGCATAACCGATTGTATTTATGGGATATTTTGATGTAATTCTGTGTGTATTTGTCCATTTGAATGTGTAAGGATGCGAGAAAGAAAGCAGAGTCCAGTGTTCGCGTATATAAGAGACGGCTTTTGTGCGTGCGCTTTGTGTTCTGCACAGAAAACAGCGCGCGAGTGCAGAAGTGAGTTCTATTTCGTCTTCTTGCAGTTGAATCTTTTGAAATCACAATAAATGCGCATACAAGAATCGAGAAGCAAAATCGAAATTTTATTAACAAGGAATTCAATTCCTAACCTTACGCATCTGATCCTGCCTGGTTTCCAATATTGGAATAGCTTTTCGATTCCCAACCCTCCTACTAAATTACTTCATTCTTGCATGCAAAAAGACCTGTATGGTGACTATGGGGCTGTGTAAAATATTTTGTATTTACTAGGTTTATCATTTGTCTTTTTTTCCCGATAATGTCGATAATCGTCTGTTACCTGACTGTTGATATCGACATCGCGATACATCGCGATATACGATAATATCGTCATATCGCCCAGCCCTAATCAGAAGACTTATTAAAATGCTTTTATTATAAAACGTTTTCCACTTACTATTAACCCTTTTAATTAACCACATAATGCTACTGTACGAACAGATTCTGGAAATGCTTGAAAGCTGGAAATTGTTATTTTTGAAGCTACATTAAAGTTACTAAACTACTTTAAGAACTGATACAATTAGACAAAGTAGTGTAATTGTAAGCAAAATTTACATGCAGCTAACCATATCTTATGTTTTGATGGAGGTTTCTTACATGTCATTTACAAAATGATGTTACAAAAATAAACCTAGATAAAGGAAAAATTATTTGGATCAAAAGGCCACAAATAAACTTGACTTTAAACTGTAGTGACCTCATAAATCAAATGGATAGGATTTATAATGGTAACTGAGCTACTCAGCCTGAGACCACTGATTGAACCTGACCTTTGACCTTCAGCATTGATCTAACCCCGTTTGTGTTTGAGAGTGTATGTGAGTAAAAGTCAAACTAGGAGAAAATCCAAAGACAACCCACTGCAAGAATTTTCGAATAATTCATTTACAGTGAAATAATTTAAATAAATAGTGAACAAGTGTAGCAGGAGATTAAACGGATTCTGTGATGATCTGTGGTCTCTGTGTCACTGAAAAGAGAAAAATGTTACCGTGTAGGGCAATACATCATGTGATCCTTGTCTTACCTTTCCCAGTATCCTGCCAAGGAAGTAGTAATGCCGGGTGAAGGATTCTCCCACAAGCATCTCTGCAGTGGGACTCGCATAGAGAAGACCTTCATTAGTTGTCTTGAAGAAGCCTTGGTTAGGATTAAACCCCGACTTCAACAGCTCATTCAAGAACTCTCTGAATATTCCTCCTCCGTCAATGCCAGCTTCATCTAGCCCATGTGCATTGAGCAAATGAACCCTGATCCTCTTCTTAAGATCAGGCTCTGAAATGGAGATGAACAAATGTGTTTAGCATGTTCCACAATTCAGTCAGAAAAAAATATTTGCCAAAAAGGTCTAATAATCACTAAAATGACAAACTTTTCCACGTCATCTATAAAAGTCTGATGCTATACAACTAAAGAGACTTTCTAAGAGACTCGAGGTGAGTTCTTACACTCAAGACGCCTTGCCCTAAATCATCTAAACAGCTTTTGTTGACAGCTGCTATGAATTACTGCATCTAATTCCTAAGCAAGGTTAATGTCTTTCTTCTCAGTGTCTAAGAAAGCCACATTCGTTGTGCTAAATGCTTTTTATTAGGAGAGTTTTCAACATGTCTGAAGGGGTAGGTTTGCCTTGTTTACCATTCTCGTGGGATAATTTGTCGTATGCATCTTCATAGATGTAGTTCCGTCGAATGGTGATATTAACGCCATCCAAAAAAGGGCCCTCTCCTTGCACTTCACGCTTATCAGCATAGATCAACTTCTGGAAGATCTAAAAGCAGAATATGAACAAAGTTTAGCTGATTAACATCATTTAACGCCTCAGAATCTGAGCATGTGTTCACTACGATTTTCACTTGTGTTTCATATCTAAAGCACAAAACACAATGTCATCACATAATTACAACTTTCAACCTTCTTTTTAATTCAGACATCACTGAATTTTTAGACCAGTGTTGTGCACAAAACATACTCCATACCATACTAGTGATGGCTTTCTTACCTTCACTCTCTCCTCAAAGGGCACAACAAACGGAAGTTCGGTGAGGATTGCCAAATGTCTCTCCTCTGATACTGACAATGGTGGAGGCTCCAGTCCAACTGTGAGGAACACAAAAACAATTTCTGTAAACCTTTATTCTTCAAGTCATCTTTTAACAAATATCTCTTTACAAAAATATAAACGAAAACACATTTCTCTGAAGCCAAATATCTTCAACAAAAACCCACTAATATGTTTAAATTACGGCTGTGGCTCATCAATGCAGGTGATGTAAGATAAAATCCAACTTGCACCATTTCCCGATCCTGTTTCCGATATCTTTGTCACTTCTTGCCCTCTCTCTACACTTACACATGTAATTAAAATGCAAAAAATAAAATAAACACCTCAAATATAACAAAAACACCCAATACTCTGTTTTTCGCCTTTAGAAATCTATCCAATAATTTATCAATCTGCTCTTTAATTTACATGGACAACAAAAGACAACACTGACAAGCAATTCACTCAATAAGCACAGAATTCATCTGCCTCCATCTTCATCTATCCTGTTGACAGTCTAAAGCTCTCTATTCATCATCCAGACAAATATACTACCAGTCAACCCAAAATTCCTACTCACCTTAACATGGCATTACATTAGCACTCTAATTAAAAAAAATTACAAATATACACTACCATTTATAAGTTTGTAGTAAGGTTTTTAACCAGAAATTCATTTGATCATTTTATTCATAAAAGGCACATTAAAAATGACAGTGAAGACATTTATAATGTTACAAAAGAGTTCAGTTTTCTTCTGAACTTTCTATTCAACAAAGAATACTGAAAAATTATATTATGGCATCCACTAAAAACTGTTTTCAATATTAGCAATACTAAGAAATGTTTCTTGAGCAGCAAATCAGCATATTAGAATAATTTCTGAAGAATCATGTGACACTGAAGACTGGAGTAATGCCTGCTGAAAATTCAGCTTTGCCATCACAGGAGTAAATCACATTTGTAAATACATTAACACAGAAAATTGTTATTTTAAATAGTAATAATATTTCACAAGAATTTTTTCTGTATTTTTGATTAAATCAATGGGTCCTTCGTAAACATAAGAAACTAGATGTCTGCTGCAAAAGATCTACTCCATTTGCATCTGTACACTTGCACAACCTTGAGTGAGGTCTACTATCAGCATTGCTGAATGCGGTATTTACAGAGCATCCCATTAAAGATCACTCAATCCCCCTCTGTCTTTCCTGCCACACACTTTTAATTAACTCAGCAGCGATTTGCCCATCCACCTGTCCTCTCCCTCCATTACAGGGACGTTTGTTTTGTATTAAAACTCCGTCCTACAAACGTTTCGACCACAGGAAAAAAACTGCCGTAGCAGCAGATGAGAAGTGTCATTCATCTAATACGGTGCTTGCATGGTGGAATGATTCTACTCAATTAGTCAGTCCTCTCTCTCCACAAACCAGCCATCAAGGGGCCATCTTGGTGGAGAAATATGGCACAGCATGGTCAATACAGGAGCCATTCGTCACTACCTCGCAAGTCCATTTAGGGAAATGAAAAAGATCCGGACAAACAGGCAGCCAGATGTGTCCAGCCTTAGGCTAATTGAATTTTTAAGCACATATGCTCCAGGGTGGCATGGAAAAGACCAGAAACATTGGTACTAGTTAGTGTTAACTAGTATTGCGTATTCTGACTTGCTTTGGAACGAAATTGCTTGACTGGCTGTCATTAATACTTCATTTTTGTGTATGTGTGTGTGTGTGTGTGTGTGTGTGTGTTCCACAACACTTCAGTTGTGGTTGTTCTCCATATGGATAAGTGTTACCATCTAATGTAGACTGAAGCGGTCCGATGCGTCCCATTCTCCTGGTTCTCCACACATGTCTTGCAGAGGGCACATAGAGCTGAGTCACCTACACACAAATATTAACATACAAAGCAAGTCAGATTAGTACAAGCTATTAGTGATTCTATACATATACACATTTGAAGTTATTTATTTAGAAACACACATCTATGTTTAAAAAATATTTAAACATCATACTTCCATAATAAAATGTATTTATTCTTTTAAATGTAAATGCTTTACAATTAGCAAAACATAACTTGTCTAGTTTTTATTGGAATTTTACTGTTCATGGATCAAAAATATTGCTGACACTTGACAGCAAAACTATTAATTCTGTTTAGTGGGTTTTAATCATATGATCAGCAAATGAATTTTACCTTGTCTGCTCTGATGTTGACCTCATCAGACAGCCAATGACCCGATGGACAGAACGGTCTTCGAATATCTCGGGCTTTCAGCATTTTCACAAGGTTAGTAATCACCTTTTTAAAAAAAAAGTATTTAAAAAACTAATGTTCAGCACAATGTTCATTCACACACATAAATAAACTAATTTCAAATTTAAAAGCAATTTAAAACACTAAGCTTCTAAAAAAAACATTATCAAAAATATTATGATGTAATCACTAACAGTTCTGCAAGCAGAATTTCTTTAATAATAATTGCATAGCTTATATAATGGTAAAGGTGCAGACAGATGAACTTTCATTGTCCAGCCAGCACAACTCAGTATGTAATTTGCTGACACAAATATACAGATACTCACTTGTGCTGAAAATAAATACTACAATTCACCAAATGTCTTTTTTTTCATCTTCAGTCTCTTTAAACACTGAGTAATTCACCCATAATGTCAGTCGACTTCATCCAAATTCATTTATCTACACTTCTGTTTAATACTCATGCGAAAGCTTTTTTTTCTCCGATTACAGTGTCAAACAAAGTCTGGCTGGCCATTTCTAGAAAATGTCTATCAATCTCTGACCAAGACATGCTAACGCTAGAGAGTCTGTAATAACGGCGAGTGCAAAACTCTGTTGCTAGTGGGTTTGTGGGGCAGGGGGTCCGAAGGCTCTTCCTGTCTAAGTGGAATGAATAAGCATTGGTTAATTAGCCCATCGGGTTAAGTGCAGGCCTTAATGGGTCTCTCCAAAACTCCTGCGGTGACATCCCTCTCCAAACACGGCCAAGAAGAAAGTTCCATTAGCAATATTAATACAAGCTTAGTTGATCATTTTCATTCAATTAACTTCTTTCAATTAAATAGATAGCTTGACAATAGGAGTGATAAAACATCCAGAGGGACGGCCCATGGCTGGAGGCAAACATTAGTGTGTGAGAGGTCAACAGCGTTAGAGCTGACTGTAAATTGCACATTCAATTTGGGAAATGCGTTTCTCCTGCTTGTACTTCTTTAATGGGTCGTTTTAGCTGACAG
>JAFVLL020027791.1:0-53810 GCA_021397915.2 Tor tambroides
CTTGAACACCAAATCAGCATATATGCATATACGTATTCCTGTAATGGCAAAGCTAAATTTTAGGCAATATATGTTTAAATAGAAAACAATTGTTTTAGCTGTAACAGTATTTCACATAATTACATTTTTACTGTACTTTTTACCAGACCCAAACTTTTGAACAGTAGTGTACATATGATTATGAAAGTAAAGTTACAAATTCATCAGTGGTTTGAGAATTTTTTTTCTTTCAAATTTTGTTATAATAATTACAACATTTGGTCCCATGATGATGCATCATACATTTGTTTTTAACCACTTGGTTAGTTGCTAAATAACTTCCGCAATACAGATGGCATGACAAAATGGATACAAAACAGCCTAAATTTTGATGTTTATTTCTAGAAATAGTGCACCTGACAAAGATCTCTGATTGAAACATTGCTGTTTTATTTCAAAAATAAAGTAAATCGTTGAACGGTGTGCAGATTTTCCTCGTTTGCTTTCATGCTCCTTCTGTTTCTACGCACAAAATGAAAATGCACAAATCAGGGTTTTAAATTGTGTTTTGACATGTCTTCCACACCTTATATAAAAAATTTTAAAAATAAAAAATCTCAATATTTGTTTTAACCTCCTGAGTTTTATGATAAACATTTCCTGAACATTAAAATGATGGCTGTTTGCTGAAAAAGAGTCCCTTTTTAACCTTTTGGAGGAAATTGCAGAAGTTGTTTTGTAAACATTCAGATGCTTAAAAACAGTATGACATTCGAAGTGTAGTGCCATTACTCTCTTTAAAGATGTGAAAAGAAATATGACATATAGCACTGTACTCTACCTGCAGTTCATGCTTTTGAACATGCTTTAAACATCAACAAATATCATCCACATCTCTGGCTGCATTTTCTGACTGTGGTACAAGAAACGCACCGACTGCACCTTAAGTCTCGACAGTAAAGACCTGGACCCTTAAGATATCCTTGGCGGATGACAGCAGGAACAAAAAGATGTGTTTAGCTGTGATGTGGCAACACAAGTGGCTTGACACAGTGCCGCCTGTGTCAGAGGCAACCTCTCTGCGGCTGGGTTGCCAGCCCCTACGTATATGAGTGTGCATGACAGCGAGCGGCAGGATGACACGTTATTCCGTTGGTTCAGAATCGGCAGGAATAATTCCCACACTGACCTGCCTGTCGTGCACCGACGCCAGCCGGTCCCCGCATGTTTTATTTATGAGTGTCTTATGAATAGATATCCTCTGCGCTCTGTGACACTCGTAAATTGGCCAGAGGTGCCTGCGAGCGCCTCCCCACGCAGAGCCAGCCGCACAACTCCAACAGGAAACTGAGGCTGATGCTGCTGGGGAGAATTTGGTAGGACAGCCCTAAGATGCTGTATTAGTCCAAATAAAAGATGGATTTGAGGATGGAGAGTAAATGGAGGGTGCAAGCATAGAACCATCTAGTGTTCTGAATAAGATGTGCACGTTGAAATGAAGTATGATTAATGGAGGACATTAGCCCCAGCTGTGATACCGTCTTGCACAAAGATGCCATTGTATCAGCATTATCAACATATGCATCTGCCCATATTTAATGTACAATCATAACTTTATTGTGGCTATTGTATATTTTCTTTTCTTGTGTCTTTCCTTTCTTGGTGTTTGCTTCTTGTTTACATCCGAATTTTCCACAGAGTGGATTTCCATTCCACTGAAGACCAATTTAGAGCTGTTTGTTCAGTCATGCTTATGAATCATTCATGGTCTTGTCAATAAATTATACAAGTAAATGATTCATTTTAGAACTAAATGCAAGCAAACACTGTTCTTTCCTATCCAATCTTATGTAGAGAACTGGAACCTTTTGTTTATTGTGTAGCGAGATCGGTTGGGTTTCATTTCTTATTTTAAACCGTGAAGTCCTATGTATGAATGCTTCCTTGGATTTCAATCCTATTTGTCCTTTCTTTGCATGCTAAATAACTTTTCTTCTGTATTTTATTTGTGCGTTTGCCCTAAAGCCATTTCACATTAAGTTCACCTGACAATGTCAGTGTGCCGTGAAATAAAAGCAGAAAAACAATTTACTTAAGTAATGTTTTAGAATAGATTAGCATTAGAGCACATCACAGTTTATCCAATGCTAATTAAATTTTGCTTCAGCGTAGTGTCCTGAAAAGGTGACAGAGAGCAAACTGAAGCATTTGTGATGAGCAATTTTAAGACACGTGTGTCACATCGGTTTACTTGGTCAAGTGTGTGTGGAAAAATATTGATTTTTTTTTTCTTGCCCATGCGAAAAAATTTACAATTTGTTTTCCAGGTTTGATTGCTGAGATGAGGTTTTTAAAATTGTATTTGTTTTTTTTGTTTTTTTTACATGAGCACTGAAGAAAATCCAATCAGCATTTTGCTACTGAAGCCTTAATCCGCTAACAATATGCAATTTGAAACTTTACAAAAAGATCTTCAAAACTATAACCACTGTGGTGTTCTTCTTTAGGCCAAGTCCATACAAATTTGTTTCTCTTTACTGGTTTTTACATCCCAAACCATGTATTACTCCACACTGGAGATTCTTTTTTAGCAACCAGTATAGTCCAATTCCTAAACAAATGACTCTGAGTTGATTTGTTTTTGTGAATCAAACATTCATTTTTTACAACTAACTCTTAATCACAACTACACTTAAACAGTGCAGTTACAGTAGTTGGTAGTGAGCAAAAGGCTAATATTAAACAGTAAAATGTAATTTATTCCTGTGATGGCAATTCCAGTCTTCGGTGTTACATGATCCTTCAGAAATCATTCTAACTTGTTGGATTTGCTGCTCAAGAAACATTTCTTATTATTATCAAGGTTGAAAACAGTTGTGCTGCTTAATATTTTTGAGAAAACTGTTTACTTTTGTTTATTATGCTTTGTTTTTTCAGGATTATTTGATGAATAGAAATAAAGAACAACGTGTATTTAAAATAGAAATCTTTTGATCAATTCAGTGCATTCTTGCTGAATGAAAGCATCAATACCTTCCCAAAACATCTTACTGACCCCAAACATTTGAACTGTAGTGTGTTACCATACTTTTTGTTTAGTACTGTTGTTTAATAGTTTAGACCAATTTTTGTATTTATTGATATTGTATTTATTCTTTGCAAGTACTAAAACACTGTGAATGGAACTGGAATAGTTAAGGGGAACAGAAACACTCAAATGAGTCCCATCAATAATCATCTGATCAATGAGGGGGAACAAATCACAGTATGCTAATGTCATAGTTTTCAAGTATGCAGTGCTAGAGCATGTTTTTGAAAGATTGCATGCTAGTGTGGACGGCAACCTGGCAAAGTCAATGGTTTTTCAGCAGAAAACATATTTGTGTGGACATGGCCTTACTCACAAAAGCTGCCTCTTCATGGCAGATGCCTCTCATTCCTGACAAAAGACTAAAATTGCAACATTTGACCATTACATGAATAAAAACAAAAGCAAGTCCTTCAAGAGCAACTTGTGTGGCATAGTTGTATTTTGAGAATGGCAAGTACCCCTTTGATGACAAAGTGAATTATGCACTTGAATTTAGGCAAACAAAAAGCCCTCTATGCATAAGTAGTCCCAAAAGACTGAGAATTCAGACAGATACTTTTCCTCTTTCTATAATGAATCCTCTCAAGTCAAACTCTAAAAAATTTTGGCATTTTGGCAAATTGTTAGCGGATCCCTCGTGGGCAAGGACAGCAAAGTACAAGGTGCATGCTGGGAAACGTGGTCTTGTGCTGCTCATCAACAGTAGCAGATTGTTAAGTGTCAGCCACCTGGTGAGCTCAGTCAAGGAGGCAGCATCAAAGGCATATGCAGCACCAGCGTGAAATACACAACTCTCATGCCCTGTCAGCAAAAGGCAAGCCATGTTAACATCTGGCAAGGAGATTACAAATGAAACAAACAATCATTTATTCTCAGTGCAGCAGTAAAGCAGATGCCACCCGTATTATGTATGATGAGTTTGTGTGAACAAGTGGAAATTACACAAGCCAATTCATCTTCAGTGGCTCATAAAGGAAACGAATCCACTTGATTTCCATTTAGTGATCCACATAAAGAGAGAAAACAAACAAAAAAAGTATGCAGTCTTCATGGTTTTTCAGAACAAGTTTTTGCGGTTTTAATGTTCCAAGCAGAAACCTCAGCATTAAAAGAGCAGAGAGAATAATAGCACAAATATGACAAATTAGGTGAAATTTTCTAAATTGGTAAGAATGGCTGAATTATACTGTTTGGCCAAGTGTGATTGTAATGCTCGACAGTAAAAGGAAAAGAAAATATATTTTCCAATTAAGTCGCGATGTGGGGATTCCAGCGTGGAAAGCCTAAGACTTCTGTCCACCCACGTGTACTTATATTATTACAAGAAAACAATACTCGATTGTATATTAAGACAGCAGAATAATCAGCAGCTTCGTGCCAAGCTCATTTTGACTAGAGGACAAATGTGGGCCGCATGAGAGCGAGTTTCTTTCCAAGAGAGGTGCTTAACGCTAATTCCTTCATTTATTTCGTGTCGGAGGGAGGCTCCAATAAGCATTGCCTCCACCTGAAGCCATGAGCCAGGAACTAATAAGACATTAAACATTTTGATCTATCGTCTGTGTTCAAACGAGAAGCTCATTAGCGGAAGTGTGGCCCAGGCATGTCAGGCCTTTGGCACTCCGAGCCTGAATAACCAATGAGGTCTGGGTCATTCTTTTAAACTTGTCAAATCGCACATTATTTCTCCCCTTAATGGATTTAAATATTTAGTATTCACCTATGTTACTGTGATAATGGGTGGGAAATTTCACTATGTTAACCATAAGTTTACTAGGTCATAATAATGTATCTGTTTCCATGCGCAAAGCAACTTGTCTCTGACATTCGTGTACGAACGTTGCATTTTGTCCTTTTAGTAACGGTCGCACGTAACTTTTCAAACAGGTTGTAAAGCAGTCGTTACTCTGCTCTTATTCACCATGGTAAAATGAATGAATGAATAGGCTAATGAATGTTTGTATACTGTATATCCACACAAAATGAGTCTGCCAATGAGTCTAAGAAAAAAAAAATTAATAATTATAATTATTTCCGATGTGATTATTCATATCCACCATTTAACAGAAATAGTACAACAGTACAGTTACAAATATTTTGTTCTTACCTCACGCTCATAGTTTTGACTAGAACACATCACATCCCATCAGGGGCTTGAAAACAGTCCAGCCACTGAAATAAAAGTTCAAATATTTCAACACAGGCAACATAGCTCAAATCGGATCCAAAAATTATGGATGGAACTGCACGCAGCTCCTGTACTACTCTACACTGGAAAAAAAAATAAAAAATTGTACATCGTTTGTCGTTATAGGAGGCAGTGAAAAGTCAAGATGGACATTGTGAAACCGCAAGTAAAGAACTAAAATAAATTGTAATTCGTCATCAAATGTGATTAAATGTTTTAATTAGTGCTGTCAAACGATTAATCGCGATTAATCGCATCCGAAATAAAAGTTTTTGTTTACTAAATATATGAGTGTGTACTGTGTATATTTACTATGTATAAATAAATACAAACACATGCATGAATATATTTAAGAAAAATATTCTGTTTATATATTAAATATATTTATATATAATAATAAATATATAAATGTATATACATGTAAATATTTTCAAAATATATACTGTATGTGTGTGTCTTTATATATACATAATAAATAAATAAACAGTACACACATATATTATGTAAACAAACTTTTATTTTGGATGCGATTAATCGTTTGACAGCACTAGTTTTAATTAATACACTCGTTTGCTAAAGGTTTGTCTCATGCTTTTGTGAATAAATAAATATAAAAGTAAAAAAGCACACAAATAATCCCATTTTCTAGAAGAGGAGGGGATGTAGACAAAGGAGACGTGAGAGTAAAGATTAAAGGCTTATTAGTGTATCTGTGTATCCTCAGGGTAATGGGGATTATACTGATAATGCACATGAACATCTCTCTCACAGCAAGGATCAGCCTACAGCTTGTGTCATAGTGAAAGTATTGTTCGATTGTCTGTTAAAATTTGTCTAGACATAATTTCTGGGTTTTTGTATGGTTCTCTTCAAAGCCATTAGTTAATTTAAGAAGAACCCATTAATTGTGGGATTTCTCAATTCAAGATACTCAATTCAAGCTTAGCAACATGAGGACTTGTGTAATAAAAGGCCTCAGACGTTTTCAAAATCGTTTTATTTTATTTGCAGTACTAAACCTAATAGTTTTTCAAGGTTTTTTTTGTCCATAGACATGAAGCAGAAATAAGTTTCCTTCAGCACTATTCTTTTGAGTCTGGACTGGTGCCGACTGTGCTACATTTACTGTCACCATGATACGTTAACCTCCGGTGCCAGTTTCAGTTTTATTTTGTTTTGTTTTTCTCTCTACTCTTTTCCTCTTTGTTGCAGAGACATCTTGTCCTTGAATGCCTCAGGTAGCTCTTTCACAGACTAGATGCAAGATCACATAATCAAAACATTTCTTTAAACGCTTGCCACAGTCAAAGAAGCCCTCACCAGCAACGTATAAAAAGTTAACCAGCCCAGATACACTGAAGAGTAAATGGCAGAAAAGGAAAGTGGTCCGAATTATAAGGAAGCCAGGAGGATCTGGAGGCCTGCGGAAGAACAGACGGCCTCTAATTGTTTTCTGTGGGACTCTACGTTACCTGCTGCCGCTCATTTTCGCTGGCTTCTCAGCCCCGCATTCATTATTTCAACATCTTTGAACACTGGCTCTTGTTGACATGAGCGTGACAACACATCCTCTGTGATTTCTTTTGTCCATCTCAGTCCTCTCTCTCTCTCTTTGTACTGTTTTGGCATGCTTGGCACAGATGGGGAGAGTCAACAGATGTTTGTTTTCTCTCTTTATTTCTTTCTCTCTCTCTCTCTCTCTCTCTCTCTCTCTCTTTCCTTCTCTTTACTCTCTTTCCCTTTTTTCTGTTTCTGTTTTTGATTTCCTTCCTTTCTTTTTTTTTCTTTCTTTTTCTCAAGAGGACTGGATTTGGGCTGCAATATTATCTGAATACACATCAGAACTGTGACCCAGTGGTCCATGCTTGTGACAGGAGTTTGGTTCTCGTGTAGCAGGTCTGTTACCAGTGAAATATACAGTAATACTGGGAAATATTATTGCAATAAAAAAAAATATAAATTTCTATTTTAATATACTTTAAAATGTAATTTATTCCTGTGATGGCAAAGCTAAATTTTCAGTAGCCATTACTACAGTTTTCTGTGTCACATGATCCTTCAGAAATCTTTCTAATATGCTGATTTGCCGCTCAAGAAATATTGTTCTCATTGTTGGAAAAAAGCTTACTGATCCCAAACATTTGAACGTTAATATATATTCAGTTTATTTTATTTTATTTTATTTTATTTTATTTCTGTTTTATTATATTATTTTATTTTATTTTATTGTTTATTCATTATTAGCTTACATATAATAATATAATTTTGTGATAATGTACTTTATGTATGGTACTTTTGACCTCCCCCAGGCTTAGAAGCCATTAAGATGATCAACATCTATGTGCAGCTGCTCTATACTGACTGCTGAACACAAAGGCTGCAGGCAGATAAGCAAAGTCTGTGTCCCCAGAATTACTTGCTATTGTTCAAGTCTGCAGTGTCTAGACATTGAATTAAAAGGCCCTTATTTATGCTGAGTTCCACAGAAACTTTTGTCTACATCTTTGTGAGGAGTGCTTTAATAGTGTGTAAGGCTTCTCTTGTCAGCCAGTGCTGGAGATATTCATCCTGTTCCCCCTTTGAATGTGTGCTGACTCCTTCATCGCCAGGTCTCTCTACTCTACCTCCAGCAGATGCAATGCATAATCAAGTTAGGCCACAATCAGATTATCAATTTCTAGGCTAAGTTGAAATGTACAGATTGCAGGCAGAAAGAGGGGTGACAGGCTGAGGGCTTTGCCATGGGGCCAGATTGATGGAATGCCTGATTTGGACTGATGGAGGGGCCATTTATACAGCTGTAATTGCTCCTGTGATATCGACACTCTTCTAACACGTCCATAACCTTCCCCTCTCTTGTGCTCTGGTAACCTTCAGTGGCAGATTGTGTATGGTATAATAACTATAAATAGACAGAGCACACCTGGGCCCATAAGATTCCGATAAGATCAATTCCGGGGGGAAAAAACAGTGTTTTATTTATGTTTTGTAGGTTTGTACAAATTTTTTGGAACTTCCAACCTTTTAAAGGTATTGGACTGATGTTTGACCCAATTTATGATCCATGTTTTGTCAAATCATGTATTTGGTCAAGCAAAAAAAAATGAAAGCCATCCAATAAATATAGAGTGACAGATGGAGTTTTGGTTCTTCAAGGGTTATGAGCACGGGCATTTGGCAAGTGTCTGTCCATAAGCTTGGTCCACTCAATGGCCCTGCTAAATTGGGAATCTATCTAGTAATTTAAAATGGTCCTGAATTAGTTTAAATAGTGCAAACATTTAATTCCCTTTTATTATTATTTTTGTATTATTTTCAGTTATTTTATTTCATATATATTTCAATTATTTAAACAATTTACAGTCTGTTTACTGACTACTCTTCATTTACTTTTATTATATGTCATACTTACCTGTATGTGTGTACTGGTTATGTTTGTAAATTGCATTCTATATGAGAGAATACAAGAGTACAGACCATTACAAAGAGGTTTAAATTTGTGTCTGTGTCTGTCATTTTGATTACTTTTTTTTTTTTTTAAATTCTCAGAATTTTCCAAATCGATTCAAGGAAGCTCTCTCTCTCTCTCTATAAGAAAACTGAAAGATTTTTTTTTTTTTTTTTTAAATCTGTCTTTAGGTACACAATTGCAGTTTTGACCAAGCATGGCTGAGGAGGAAAGAAAGAAAATAAAAAGATGAAGTGGGAAAGAGAGGGAAATCTCTCTTCCATTTCCAAACTAACTAGTCTAGCCTATCTATTTGGTATTCAGATTCCATGCTGGCTGAACTCTGATGTGATATCACACCAAGGTGAGCAGGAGATAGGATCTTAAATTAGACTTGCAGAGGAAACGAGATGAGCCAACATTAGAAGGCAATCTAAAATAACAAGAAGAATTATTTTTCCTAACCCGTTTATATAACTGATTTTTCTCTTACCTCTTTTAAAAGGTGAAACGGTGTGGAATGAGCAAAACCGCTGCTTTTTTTTTCTTTCTTCTCCTTATCATTTTTCCCGACTTGCTGCCAGTTTTCATTGTTTTTCATTATTCCCCTCCATTATTTCCTAATTTCCGTTCTGTTGGTCTTTGGACACCTCTTTCGCAAGGCAATCAGATTGTCTGTAATGGCTTTGAATGTCCTTTCCTCTGGAGAGCCTCTCTAGCCCACTCTGCTATCCCTGTATTGAGAGGGCTGAAGTTTACAGACTATAATCTTGCTTCTTGATAGTGTTACCGCTGTTATGTCTATTTTTATAGGGATAGAATTAGTATCCACAGTTTTTCTGTACCATAAATGTCGATCTGTTGATAAAATGAGTTGCAACCCAAACATTTCTTCAACCCAGGCCTGCTAGACACCCCGCAGGCTCATCGGTTGTAGCAGCCCATGTCGGTGATAGTTCTGTACTGTATGGGTCTGTCAGATCCACAGGCAATGATAAAGAGGGGTTCTGGTCATGCCATTATCCTGTCACCACTCCCCAGTGATTACACCCTGCTGCTCGCCTCGCTTGCTCACCAACGTCGTTAATAAGACTCCAGAGGTGGAGTAATTGGCTCTTAATTACCGCCGTCTTCCGACCAACTGGCGTCCTCAGCAGCTGCACGGAGAAAGGAGAAAGAATAAACCAGTGAAAACTAAAGAAGATAAAACATTCAAATGGTTTTGTAGCGTAATTGTCAGAGGAAACAGGAGGAGGAGGGCAATTGTTCCAAACACGGATTCTCGCTGGGACGAATTGTAAAAGACCTGAATAATAGATCTCTCTCTCTCTCTCTCCTTCTCTCTCTCGCTCTCTCTTTCTCTCCATCTTTCTGTGTAAAAACTGGTGTGACTGTAGAAGCAGAGCTGCTCATAAAATGTTAAGAGGACAGATGGCGGGAAAAGTGTGGCGCATGGCTTACAACAGCCAAAGAAACATGGGGTGAGGATTCTGCTTTAGGCATCACTGGTTGAAAATTGAGTTGACTATAATTGCTTCTATGAGCTGTCCATGAGACCCGAGGCGTAGGGGTGCTTATGAGAAAGTTGTTGAAAAACAAGAGGATGACAAAAATGCGATATTCAATTTGAGACATTCATTGAAAAATATAGTCAGCTCGAAGGCATTTGAAATTGTGTCTGCAATCATGAAATCCTGTAAATCCTGTGAATGGACCAAGAGAGGACACACTAATTGTATCTTACGAGTTCAACATCTGAAATGAACCCAAACAAAATTGCAACAAATCTAAGAGTTATACATTGCAAATGTATCAAAAGAAGAATAGAAATGGCCATTTACCAATCACAGCAGGTGCAGGGATGCTGTTTTATTTATTTATTTTGCTCTGAGTGGACCTCTGGCCACACAAATTGCATGCCTTCCTGAAGTGATTACACAGCCATGAAGTACTGCTTTTTTCGCCCCGTGTCCTCTTACCCTTCTGAGGGAATAACAGGTAGTGAATGACAGGCTGAGCTGAACCTTTACCATCCCTGTGTGATAATGGCAGGGCAGCCGTTTATATTTGATGAAGCCGCACAGTGCAGATTTGTCTCTGGCCTCTGCATTAACAGAATCTCCCAGTGCTATTGAAATTAAATGTCCACAGATGACAAGTAGCCATCTCTGTAATTTCACTGTCATGTTTTGACCTGTTGGTTTAACTCTCTGAGGGCATATTCACTAAACAGCACATGTCTTTTCTAACCACCCACAATCCAGTTTAACCAGGCTCTAGCTGAAATAGTGCTGCCACCAAATTAAATGTAAGTCATCGGTTTTATCAGCATGACTATTCCTCTGTGTTATTTATTATTGTTCTTTTTCTGCATTGAACTATTATCACCCATGGAAACCTGGTGGTATACAGTTTCATTAAGGCAAGACACTACAGGCAAAACTTTTCTGTCTTTCTTTCTTTCTTTCTTTCTTTCTTTAGGCAGTCATCAGTTTTGAGATTTTGGACTATTTTGCTTGCATATCTTGCGTAACATGTCAGACTAGTGGAAAGAAAACTTTCTGAATACACATTTCAGTGTTTATTTTATTACACTTTATCTATTGGAGTTTGGAGATTTCAGTAATAATATATCTCTTTAAAGTTTTATTCCTATCTATATTCCGAATGATTTTGAATGGGGGTTTGTTAATATGTTATTCACCTCCTTTACATAACATGTTATTCCTAAAAAATATGGCATATACTGTGTGTATATATATAATATTATGTATGTGTGTGTGTGTGTGTGTGTGTGTGTGTGTGTATGTATATATGTATATATATGTGTGTGTGTGTGTGTGTGTGTGTGTATATATATATATATATATATATATTCATAGTGTACACACACATATACCTGGATTTATCTAATGTTCAGATTTCGCAATTATGCAAATTAACACTAATTTAATTTAACACTATTGAGATTGTGTGATAGTTTCTGTTTACTGTCTATAAGTGTGTTTTTTTTGTGTGTTTTTTTTTATTGGCAGTATGGAAGATGTTTGGTCTCGCTACGTCCTTTAGCATTAGCTCACTTGTCACATAATGCCTCAGCTGAAACTAATCCCCCTTGTGCTAAACCATATTAGTGTCACAGCTTAATTAGTTGTTGTCTTTTGCTCCCTTACTTTCTTTTTCTCTTGAATCTTTTCTTCTCCTCCCTTTCCCATTTTCCCAAAACACAAACTCTTCATCATGTGACAAAAGAAAACATCTTGGGCAGGGATGTTTTTATGATTCGAAACCTTCTCTATTCATTTCAGAGGTTTTAAATAATAGCTTGATCTTACTTTGGATATTGTACTCTTTCTGAAATTGTAGAAATCTCAGGCTGTACGCCTTGGTTTTGAATGCCTTTGAAGAGTAGTTCTCTAACATGTTAAAAGAACAGTTTTTCTGTAATAAAATTCTGTAATTATTTATTTACAATCAAGTCATTCCAAATAATGTTACTTCACCTTTAAAGAGATAGTTCACCCCAAAATGAAAATCATATCATCATTTACTTGCCCTCCACTTGTTCAAAACCTATTTAAGTTTCTTTATTCTGTTGAACACAAAAAAAATATATTTTAAAGAATTTTAGTAACCAAAAGATGACTGTAGTTATTGACGTCTATAGTATGGAGAAAAACAAGTAATTTGGGAGTCAATGACTACGATGAAGTGATACATAAATTCATACAGGTTTGGAACAAGAGTAGGGTGAGTAAATTATGACCAAAATTTTTGGGTACTTTAATGTACTTTCTTTAATTGAACACAAACACAAAATTTAGAAATCTAAACTTTTCCCCATACAATAAAAGTAAATGCACACTGAGGCTGTCCGGCTAATAAAATTATACACCTTTTGTTCAAATATGAATGAGGTGTGGTGCAAGAACCATTGGCATTTCATGAAATCGACATCATACAGTACATAGTGAGGCCCATCTTGATATGCCATATTCAAATGTGTACATTCACAAATGAGATTTAAAAGCAATTTTCAACAAATAATAAAATAAATAAAATTTCATATGGTTCCTCCAACAAAGACTAAGGGCCAGATTTACTAAACAGGGCAAATTAGTGTTAGAGCGCAATTCTATAAAAGTGCTAATATGGAATGGGAAAATTCAGTGCGTGATTTACTGACAAGGTGCACATTAAAGAACACAGACACAATATCTAATTTCCATAATGACCAACACAATCTACCAAAAGCAGTGCAAATTACCACCTGCTGTAAGACATGCTTTTTTGGGGCATTAAATAATGCCTCAAATATCAGTGAATTAACAACGGCAAATCTTAACAAATTGTGTTGCGTAATTCATTTAAATTCTCTCCACCAATAAATTTCCAGATCAAACGGGAAACTCCTACAAATGTATATTCAATAATGTGAGTCGCAAAAATAACTGTCCATGCCTTTTTAGGGCTAATTTCCCACTGCGAGTCTTTAGTGAATCCTGACACTAGTGTTTTAATACCAAATGAGGAAATCATATATAGTAAATCTGGCCCTTAATACAGTATGTAGTTGTATGAACTACTTTTATGATTTATAATTTTTTGAGCAATCGTATTAGCGTTTTTATTGTATGAAGAACAGCAGCTTGGATATTCTGCTGAATATCTTATTTGGCATTTGACACGCAAGTAAATGGCAACAGAATTTTAATTTTGGTGAACTACCTCTTTAATGTGTTATCATTAAATTGTATTCAATGAGGTTGGATTTCTTGAGTGTCTTCTGTGTCCAGGACTTCTCAAATCCTTTGCCTCATTCCCTGGGCATCTCAGATCCACTCCACAGCACTTAGAAGAATTAAAACCATTAGCACAATTTATATCAAACATCTACTATCAAGTTAGTCATCCATCTTTTCCTCCACTCCCCACCCAGCCACCCCACCCCCATTTGTTCCATTTTGTCTTCAGAAGACGTTTGCAGAGAATTTAATTGAGGGTATAGCTTTAGGCCAAGAATAATTATTGGGTGGAATACATCTGAATAAAGGGGCAAATCATTGACTCATTCATATATGCATGATGGACACAACCCCTGTTTGAGAAAATAAATAAAGTGATAAAGTGGCCAGAGGGCCAGGTATTCTGCATTGTGGGGAGAATGAGATGTGATCGGTGGGGTGTTCTGCTTGAGGCGCTAATCACAAGATGAGGGTACAATTTGACTGTAAGTCAAACGCATAACCTTTAGTGGGAGGAGTCACCTCTTCTTCACAATACTCAGAGGTTTGATGGAAAGAGACGTGTTCTCATTTGTGGATCTGTGCAGTGGGAATGGAGAAAAAATAATTCAGAAAAAGAATGATATTAACAGAGACCCAGCATCTGAACAGAAAGTGCTCATTAAAATTAAAGCTCATTAAAACTAATTGGCAATTTAGGAATACCATCTATCCACCTTCATATTCATTGGCTGGCCATGCATCAGTGAATGGGCTATCGGCCTCCGGTCACTACCTGACCAATACTACATAACTAGATCTACGGTGAAACCTAGAATTGCTGAGCCAGTGTATGTGAGAGTGTGCACCTCCTCCTTTGTGTTTACGGACCTCAAAGCTCTATGGGACGTTAGATAATGTACTGTACATTGTCAGACTGAAACCACTAATGAAGTTTCCACTTGCATTCCTTTCTAATCAAATTTTTTCATTCGGAATTATATAATCAGCATAAAAATTTGAGTGAAAAGCTGATTTTAAATTAACATGAATTTCAGAATGACTTTGTATTTGGTATGTCCCATTTTTAATGACAGAAGTATTCAAGCTGCATGAACTCCACAAGTTTGTATAAAACCTAATGATCATATTCTCCAGAATAATTTGAGAATGAGCCAAATAGCATTTTGTACAATACTTCAATAGAAGGAACATTTTGATCAATCAAAATAAAATGTAAATATCTGAATATCTTGAAATACTGCACAATCTTACATATTTCTTACTGACTTTACCTCAAAATATTTCTTTCTTTTGTATTTTTGTTTAAATTACAAATAAATAAATAAAAGAGCAAAGAAATGTCCCAGATTTCAGTTGTGGTCTCAGAATTTTGATAATCTTTGCAAATACTACTATTCAAATGTTTGGTCTCTCTCTCTCTCTCTCTCTCTCTCTCTCTCTCTCTCTCTCTCTCTCTCTCTCTCTTTCTCTCTCTCTCTCTCCTCTCTCCTCACCAGTGCAACATTTATTTGATCAAACATACAGCAAACACAATAATATTGTGGAATATTATTAAACATTTATATTTTTTCCTATTTTAGCATATTTTAAATGCCATTTATTCACGTACCTATAATTGTCAAAACAAAATTTTCAGCAGTCATTACTCCAATCTTCATTGTCACATGATCATTCAGAAATAACTTGAATATGCAGATTTGGTGCGCTTTTTTTTTTTAACTTTTCAATAGTAGTCCAGGACAGATTTCAGATCAGACTCACATCCTCTGGCAGGGGTACAGTGACTTTTTTTCCTCCTCTGAGTTAAAAGAGAAATGGGTCTTTTAAAGTCTGTACTTACCTCTGTGTTCTTAACAACTGTGTTCAAGTTTAATCAACTGAAAATCTTTCTCTCCCACCACCCAGAGGCCTTGGAGGATATTTTAAAAAACTGACATCCGAGAAACCCTGTGATTAAAAAAAGCACACCCTAAAGTGCCTCTTTCCGCTTCGCAAATCTTCCATCTAGCAGTGTTTGCCTAAATAAGTCAGTTCTCGTTGGTCTGATTATTTAAGTACCATTTTTTTTTTTTTTTGCAGTTCGGCTTGATAAAGTGTGTTTATGTTTTGGGGAGGCCGGGCTGTGCTGATCTCCTCTCATCATTCACAACCATCGCTGGCCCAGCACTCTCCAGGCGTCCCACTGACAGGAGCAACAGCAGCTAATGAGCTACAGGCGTTATTAACATGTGTGTTTTGGTCTCTTAATTACTCCAGCTCTAACGTCTGTACACAATTTATAACGAGCCCGGCGCAGGCCCCTGTAGGCACTTACCTTGGTGAGATTTCTTCTAAATTGGACGATTATTCAAGCAGGCGGGCAAACATGACACACAATAATTGCCGCTTGCAGATTTTACTTATTAGTGTGATGTATTGATCCAGGGAGTCGAAGAGAGAATGAGAGTGGTATTCGGTGGGGGGGGGGTCTTTGGAGTTGGCTTCAAATCCACCTGTACTGTTCTTGCTTTGGTAATCTTACTCCGGAAAGGTCACGTTCCTGCCATGAGCCATCTCCGCTGCTTTCATCATATAACCGACACAGAGGACTATTTACAAGCCTTCTTTTGAAGATCAAAACATTGAGGATAAGATCTGAGACACGACGAGAACAGGAAGAGGGTAAAGAGTGAATTTAGAAACTCTGACAGAGAGAGATTGATTGATAATGACAAAAGACTGAGTCTTCCACACCTTGACAGTGTATATCTATATATACACAAACAAGCAACATTTTAAGTCATTTATATATGTAAATAATTTCTACTATATTTATCCTGTCTATATATATATATATATATATATATATATATATATATATATATATATATATATTATTGCTGTCAAACGATTAAGCGTGATTAATCGCATTCAAAATAAGTTTTTGTTTACATAATATGTGTATGTACTGTGTATATTTATTATGTATATATAAATACACACACTTGCATGTATATATTTAAGAAATTTGTTATATTTGTACATTAAATATATTTATATATAATATAAATTACATAAATATATACATGTAAATATTTTCAAAATATATAATGTGTGTGTGTGTGTATTTATATATATAAACACATGTATTACATAAACAAAAACTTTCCTATAGCTCATCATGCAACTTAATGATCATATACACAAAGCCTCTCAAAACCCTATTGGCTAAAAATTGTATAAGGGCATTTGTGACCTTTCAATCTGAATGAGCATGATGTTTTTGCTGTACTCCATTCTGTATACAGCCTCTTGTCACATCTGCTCCAGGTGAACAGGGGCCCTGAATTCTGGCCCTGAACCTGCCTGAATGGTGCGAGGAGCACCTGTGCAGGTTGTGACGGATTATGCAGGGAAGGTAGCTGCCTGCGCGTCAACGACAGCAGTTTTGATTAAGTGTTAAATGATGAAGTGTCCATACCGGCGTTAGAGAGAGACAGGTTACCTGTCATCCCCCACCCAGCCCACCACCCCTTCTTTCTCTCTTCCTGTCGCCCCTACAGTCATTTGCTCTACCCCTCTTCCTCAGCAGTGCTGGCAGAAGGCCCTCTGACAAGCTGATTCATGTTCTCTCTGGCACAGGCCTCTCAAAACAATTTAAGAATGAAATATTGTCTTCTCCCTCTCTAATGTATGACACTTCCACTTCTGTTCCCCGCTGCCTCTTCCATCTCATCTGACCTGTAGGGTTTGTTCAGACTGAAGGGTCCTGTGAGGTGACCTGAGGCCCGGAGGAGCATTTGTGTAAGCTATTAAAAGTGAAGTGAGACACAGAGGGAGCTGAACCAGAAGCTCTGACCTCACAACTGGGACATTGGGGAATCTCTCCTGATATCTACTTTCATAACTCATGAAACCACTGACAAGCACTGTTTCTTAACAAAGTTTGTTTGTACAGTAAGCAAGAATAGCTTTTAAATGGAAATACTTTACTTGCATTTAATCGAGAGCATTTATTAGTGCTAAATAAATAGGGATTTGAACGCTGCCTTCAACCTTATAATGATTCTTATTTTTAGACACACTTAAAATGACTTACTAGTTAAGTTGTCAACAGCTTTGTGGTCATAAATGTTATCAAGAAATCGTTTTGCACATTTGCAAATTCACATCTACAGGCTACGCTGCCATTAATCGCTCAATACGGATGTTAATAAAGTCTCAGAGGGTCTCATTTAGCCTGTCATATATTTCCTTGAATATCTTACATTCTGATAAACTAGTTCAATCACACAAAGGGCTGTGAAATGAGTTTAAAAAATCATCAAAAAAGATCCTTTCTTGCCCTATGTTACAGAAATGCATCTTGACATAAATAATGCAAATGGTGATTTCTGTAGCAGCCAGTGCCATGATCTGATTCATTGTTTAGAATGGTCTCTTTCTGTTCATTTTCTGTCATTTCATATTTCATTTTGTTCAAAGCATATAAAAATTATTTCGCAGAGGTCTCTTCTGGGTAAATGGGAGATCAAAGTCTGATAGATTTTTATATTATGTAAGCGCACAACTCGTGTTCCTTGATATATTTCATGTTGGTTGTGTGTTTGTGCAGTTTTGTATGTATTTGTGGCTGTGAAAGATTGTTGAAATATGAATAAATCTCTCTCCTTCTTTATTACCATTTCCTATCCTTATTTTCATTACTCTCACTCTAAGATCTGAGCTTCTCTTCATTAATTTGAAGAGAAAAACAGTATAAAATGAAAAAATTGTGATGACTTCTTGCTCACCCCAATAATACAAGCCCTCAGGCCGAGGAACTATGGTGTGAACACATCTCAAATCTGTAGATTGCATTACCATCAAAGAATGCAGTGACCTTTGCTGCAAAGTTTAAAACCCAATTTATTCTCTGTGCTATTATAGCCGTCCTATCTCTACCCTTACAAAGTGGAGCGTCATTTCACAAGACGCTGAGGACTATTTCAGATTTGTTTGTTCAGAAATCCTTTGAAGACACCGAGGCCACACGCTCAAGGTTAAAACCAATATAAAGAACAGTTGTTGCATGATGAGCAATACCTCTGACAGGGTCTGGAACTAACAGGACTAGATCATGACTACAGCCCCCAGGAGGAGCTGCAGGTCTCTGGGGGAGAGCTGAAAAATCAAGTCCTGGAGTCAAGGTGAGCGAGCTGGACTCTTTGAAGCTGGATTAGCTCAGGTGAATCAAAGGCAAATGTGCCTCACTTTCACCCACTTGAGCTCTAGTCACTGGTAATTCGTCTTCCTTTTTTGACGTTTGGCACCCCAAAAGTTTGGGTCAGGAGAAGGAAAGGCAGACAGTTTTCTGTGCAGATGTCTGGGTGTGTGTTAATGTGTGTTAAAGTGTAGAGGAGAAAGGCCCTTTCATTTTTTTGTGTCATAATTCTGTTCTCTCTGCTCTTACTCGTTACACTACAGTGACTTTCTCCATTTCTAGGGTGCAAAATATTGTAACTTATAGACCTTTTTTGGTAAACTTTCCTTCCTATTTTTGTAAAATGTTGTACATCTTACAAAATGTATTTATATGAAGACACACATACAAGCACACACCGGCCATCTTTGTGTGCATCCATTCAACTGCTGTTCAAATATCTAATCAGCCAATCACATTGCAGCAACTCGTTGAATTAAGGCATGTAAACATGGTCAAGACGAACTACGGAAATGCAAAATGAGCATCAGAATAGGAATTTTTTATGACTTTATATATTGTACTGTTGTCGGTGCCAGGCAGGCTGGACTGAGTATTGTAGGAACTGCTGATCTACTGGGAGTTTCAGACAAAACCATCTCTAGGGTTTACAGAGAATGTTCTGAAAAAAAGAAAATATCCAGTGAGTGGCAGTTCTGTAAGCAAAAATGCCTTGTTGATGCCAGGGGTCAGAGGAGAATGGCCAAACCAGTTTAGGCTGATAGAAAGACAACTCAAATAACCACTCGTTTCAACCAAGGTATGCAGAAGAGCATCTCTGAATGCACAACACGTCAAACATTGAAGCAGATGGGCTACAGCAGCAGAAGACCACAACTGGTGCCACTCCTATCAGCTAAGAACATGAAACTGAGGCTACAGTTCACACAGGCTCACCAAAATTTGACAATAGAAGACTTGAAAAAATGTTGGTTGTAGAATCAGAATTTGGCGCAAACAACATGAATGCATGCACACATCCTAAATATAAATGGTTCTGGCTGATGGTGGTGTAATGGTTTGGAGGATATTATCTTGGAACACTTTGGGCCTCTTAGTACCAGTTGAGCATCGCTTAAACACCACAGCCTACTCGAGTGTTGTTGCTGACAATGTCCATACTTTAATGACCACAGTGTACCTATGTTGTGAATGTGATGGCTACTTCCAGCAGGATAACGCACCATGTCACAAAGCTCAAATCATGTTAAACTGGTTTCTTGAATATGACAAGTTCACAGTACTCAAATGGCCTCCACAGTCATCAGATCTCAATCCAATAGAGTACCTTTGGGATGTGGTGGAACGGAAGATTCACATCATGGATGTGCAGCCAAGAAATCTGCAGCAACTGTTTGATGTTATCATGTCAATATAGACCAAATTCTCTGAGGAATATTTCCAGAACCTTGGTGAATATATGCTATGAAGAATTAAGGCTACACTGTATATGTTCAAGAATTTTGAGTGATTTCATATTGTTTTATTTGCATTAATTGATCAGTCTTCCTGTAGTATGCAGCAACAGACAGAGTAGTTGAAAGTGTTTATTTTTTATTAAATTTTTTATTATTATTATTTATTTTATTTTATTTACAATGCTAGGCACTGCATTGTGATTGTGGGGGGAAAAAAACAGCAATTCAGAGAGAATCCACCCACTTAGTTCTGATTGGTTGTGATTGGCTTTGATTTGAATCACAGAGCATTTTTGCTTTTAGTGTGGATCAAAAAATTGCAGGAATCATGTCACATTGTGCATACTAGGACGTATTTTTTTAAAAAAACTTACAGTAACAGAAAAACTGCTAAAACTAAAGACAGCTTAAAGATGGTAAATACTGAAATTGAAATAAAACAGTGGACTCTGATCATATGTATGACAGCTTGAAAACCTCTAACCACTAGCATGTGAATTACCAATAATTTTGGATGCAAGCATGTTTGGTTTCATCACACATCAACATAATCGCAACTTCAGGGCATGTTCTGTTTTACAGTGCTTTGCGTTTGAATGCAATTAGAATCTGGGCCCCGGGGACTGACAGTCACTTGATAATGCATTTTTGAGTAGAGCATGACATTTTTCATGCACATGTTAAAAGCATCTTAGACGTTCACAAAGTGTGATGGACGGGTAATGGAATGAAAAGGTGTGATGGTTCTTCATGGTTCTCGTTATCCAGCGTAGGTTGTGTTCTCACCTCCAGTAGAAGGTGGTGAATTTTCATTAGATGAGATCACAGATGAAGAGGCTCTCAAATGCATAGTTCATTTACACAGGCATCAGACATTAGTCTCTAATGGAGTCCTGTGGTGTCAGGCAGTTTGCACACCCACAGACTGACACACATGTATATGCACCCACAGTAAGCCTTCTAAACAGCATAAACAATTTAAGTTACATGCTGTAAAATTTAAACTATCTCTCTTGCAGAGTTTTTGAACATTTCTAATATGCCAGTTCTAATACTGAGCGCTTATTAACCAACAAAGCCTATAACAAGTACATTAAATTCCGGTCTAAGTAACACATTTCAGCACCTAGGACAGCTCCTCTAATAGCAAACACTGTAAAATCCAGAGCATTTCAAGCTGAATGCTTGATAAAATGTTTCATCTTTGCCACTTTGTAGATATATCTAATAAAACAGTAGTTTAAATTTAAATGAAATATATACATGTCTAAAAAGGAAACTTATGGAAGCTTTCAAAGAAAAATGGCGGAATTGTGAGACGTAATCTCAAAATTCATTTTTTCCCTCTCAATTCAGAGTGTCTCACAGTTCTTTTTTTTTATTATTATTAATTATTTATATATTACCTCGCAATTATAAGTTTATATCTTGCAATTCTGGAAAAAAAACTGAATTGTGAAAGAAAAACTCAGAATTGCGTGCAGGGTGGGGCAGGGGGTGACGTCCGAATTGTGAAATAAAAAGTTGCATTTCAAGGCAGAAACAGGCTTCCATAAAAACTGGCTGCTTACACACTACCAGCGATGCATTGAGCAGTAGATCGATTTCCGCAAGTACCATGAGCTGCAAAGTTGTTTACAGCTCTTTTTGTTGAGTTGAGACAGAATGAGTATCAGATGAATCCATTTTCTTGGGTTCTATTTACATTATGGCTTTGTGTAATGGCAAACCAATTATAATGTGCAATTACTCAACAATAGTTTCCTGTATTGTGAAACTTTGCTTGCCCATTACCTTTTTACTGAACCATTCAGAATTGGTTTGATTTTCAATTTCAGATTGATTGCATTTTTCACACAGCAAATTGTACTCTGTCATTATCCTAATAATGGCTAATTGCATTTTAAATATGCGATAGATTATAAATTCATATAATGAGGTCTGGCAGTTCATTTGCGCCATAAATCTTTGTCAAGGTAATTTGTGTTTGTAATAATACTTGAGCTCGTGGGCTACCAAATTAATTAAAATCGATTGGGCCAAAAACATAAATCAAACTAATATATTTTCTAATTACAGGTTGTCACCTTTTGTGTTTCAGGTAGCTATTTGTCAAGTGGTTGTTAAAGTGGTGCATGCGTGTGTTTGTGTGCACTCGTATACTCAACGGGCTTTGAAAATTAATCAAAGGTAGCGACAGTCCCGCACCGTGCAGGCCGATTAGTGTTTCGAGTGTGTGTCGGTGCAAGCAAACAGGTACGTCGCGCACTCGGAGAGCAAATGGATATGACTATAAATTGATTTCCTACTGTTAATTGGTCAACTATCTAACAAGGCTGAGATGCACTTCCTCTAAAGATTGTGAGATCACTCATCCATTTACACTTCGGGCTGCTCCACTGACCTGCTGTAATGCACAGGATGTGCGTTCATCTGAGAGCACTAGGACTCTGCTCG
Organism: Tor tambroides; assembly: GCA_021397915.2. Lineage (NCBI taxonomy): Eukaryota > Metazoa > Chordata > Actinopteri > Cypriniformes > Cyprinidae > Tor > Tor tambroides. The sequence continues at coordinate 22,551 of JAFVLL020027791.1, forward strand.
CTCCACCAAATCTGATTTGTGTAGCAGGATTGATTACAATGTAATGTCTGTTTCTCTGGGTTAATGTATTAATGTAGCCAGCTCTTTGACTGCCTCAGTGCCAGACAGACACTAGGGTATCGATTTATGCCTTTTCTTGTCTAATTACTAGGGCGGAGAGCTGTACGACAGGCTGTTGGGAAACCTTACCGAACTGCACTCAGCCAAGCTCGAAAATTACATCCATAAATGCAACTCTTTTCACTCAATTGTTTTCAGTGCACAAGCCGTGATGGCTTTGCAATAATGAGGTTAGGGGTTTTAGAAACACTGGGAGAAATTAAGAGCATTTTGTCTTCGGTACGTTTGCACCTCTAATTGAGCTGTGGAGACATCAGTATGAAGGTTGTAGTATTATGCAACAAAGTATCTAACATCATTACTGCATCTCCTTCTATGACAATGCAAAACGGATGTTTCATTTTCATTTCTTTATTTATTTACCTTTTTTTTTTTTTGCCCTCGTACGGTGTTATAGCAGGAGACGGTGTTCGAGCGGAGTCTCAAATGAAGAGCTTGTGTTTAGCAGGCGGAAGCCGAGGTAGCAGAGATAATATTTCCCAATATTGATCTCTCATGCTCTCATTCCAAACTGAGAAACGGACCTGAGGGATCAGAACTCAAAGTTAACACAGTCATTAAACGACAGCGAGATCGCATAGGTCAAGCCTGAGTGTATGTGTGTTCATTCTTCTGCTCAGGCTGGCTTGTATCTCGGCTGATAATCCTCCATAAAGTACCTATCCAAACTTCAGATTGCCCTTCACATCTGAAGGCTTCTGTTCTGTTCAGCAACTGTGTAGAAGAAAAAGTAACATAAGAGAGAACAAGTAAGAGGAAATGGAGAGAGAGGACTGAAAAAGAGAAACTGGAAAGAGAAAGAGAGAGAGAAAAGTGATGAAGACTCTGTCTGCAGTGCCATCTAGTGGCCATATAAATATTCAAAAGCTAGGATCTTGTGCACCACAGAGCAGTAGGATTCTATGTTTTCTTTCTTGCTACTCCTCTTCCTTTCCTTACTTCATCTGCATCGTTGTGCAACTTGTCGAATTTCTACTCATTTTCTACCCAATTTCCCCAATGCCACTCTGAGGACGTATGGGACAAATCGCAACAGACATGAAAGCCTCCCCCTTTGCCGTCCCTGGCCTTCTCCTCGGCAGGATTCCTCTGATTTCATCATCTACATGTTTTCACCAACCCTCCTGCGTTCGGATTATGCCTCTTCCCATCGGGGGACACCCGGGAACCGAGAACACGGGTTGGGAGATAAAGGAGGAAATAGAGCGAGAACAGGCAGGGAGAGGCATGATTGCCACGGGAACAACAGGAAAAAACAGACGGTGGCATGGTGAGGAGGTGATAGTGTCCGATGGCCTCTTGGTTCTCCTCAGATGCTGATAGACCCCGGAGCCGGTGGCAAGACGCGTGATGCGTGTCCCCTGGCACCGGCTCACGGTGGCCCTCTCTCGCTCTCTCCTTGGCAGCACCCAGAATCCTCCAGGATTAATCATACCCTGGTTGCATGGCATCTGTCGCCCCCAGCTTGGCCAACTGCACAGCATGACATGATTAAACGTCCCCAGGCATGGAGCTCGCACGGCGGAGAGCGACTCTTCAGCCCAACCAGCCTCAGATCGCTCACTCAGGGCTGGCTAGGAGATACAGAGCTGCGTAAGTCTTCGCACTCCCCGATATCTACCTAGAGAACTTAAAAAGGAATGAGGAAAGGACTGAAATCATATCAGCAGACTGCATCTTGTGTTTGAACGCCATACTGTTTCTCTTCTTTTCTCTCTTGGTGTCTTTTTTTCTTTTAATATCTAGACTTTGCTCTTTGCTTTCCTCTCTTGTCTTTGTCTTCTTTAATTAAGTTATATAGTGGAATGCAAGACACCTCTTTTGACCGTAAAACATTTTGATTCAGACCTTTAGTTGCTGTCAGTACAGCCAAATAAAGAAGCATACAAAATTTGTGCTCTTTTATGGCTGTCTTTTAGTCTTTGTCTTCGCTTCAAAAAGCGAATCAAAGCCGATCGGCAGGGCAAGGTTATCTGACACCATCTTGCCTGACCCTCATTCCGACCTTGGAATAAAAAGAACATTTGAAGAAACAACTTCCATAGTTCAAATATCGAAATGATGTAATTATTTTGAATGCAACACTCAAATGGCTTCAATAAACTCTTAATAATTAAGTTTCATATCTAAACTTTTTTTCTATAGAAGCACAAAGGCTGGAAGCACTGTGCCACCAAGAGGAAATATTCCTTCATTCTCCTGCTTATGGGTGCAGAACCAGAGCACATATTAATAATTCAGCAAGTTTAAGTTCAGTTAAAATATGCATTCTAATTGGGCCTAAGTGTATGCACTCGACACTAAGTAGGTCTGCTGCCATTTTTTCCTACCCTGACACATTTGATAAACTTGATCCAGTTTTATCATGTTGAAAAATATATCTTAACTAAAGTGGTGATCAAAACAAAATGGCATCAACAATCTCCAGTGTTGTCTGTTTAATGACACATTTAATTCGTGCATGATGCCAGAGGAGAAACATTTAATACATGTCTGTGACTTTAAAACTGAGATGGTTTATGAATAATCCAGAGGCACCTATGCATATTTTTCTGCTGTTAGGTGTCCAGGTGCTGCCTCATAGAAATACCTCATTAATTGCATGTCATTTTTTTTTACTGGTATGTTTCAATTGAAATGTGACTGAATGGACTGTAAAGTTGGATTGTGGGCTCATTTATTCTTGACTGCCACTGTGGCCAAACCCTAGCTGGATATCTTACTGTAAATAGAGGCCAATAGCTGTATATATACACAACTATTCAAACGTTTATGTTAAAATGTAATTTATTCCTGTGAAACTAAATTTTCAGCAGCCATTATTCCAGTCTTCAGTGTCACTTGATCCTTCAGAAATAATTGCAATATGCTTATTTGGCGATCAAGTAAGATTTCTTATTATTATCATTGTTGAAGACAATTGTTCTGCTTAATATTTTAGCCAAAGCTACATTTATTTCAGGATTCTTTCAACTTGAAGGTAAAAAAAAAAAGTAAAAATGTGAGTCTTTCACTTGCTGTTTACTTTTTTAATTAATTTGATGCATCCTTGCTGTATGAAAATAGACTACTTATTTCAACTTTTGAAGAGTAGTGCATGTTTATAATGTTTTATATAGAAATTAAATAACTAAGGAATCCTATAAGAAGTGCTTATTTCAGAGTAACAAAATTAATCACATGTAGTTTGTAGTTTAGGGTTGGTTTATTGTGTTTGAACTGATTGTAGGGAGCCACTTGGTTTATGCGAAGATCTTGCTATAAAGGCTCTCAAGAAAGAGAATACCTTTAGAGAGCATATCTACTCATACAAAAAGAGGCGAATGAATGTACAGGAGAATTTGTGCAGAATATGAAAAATACTGTCCTTATATGGAGATGGTTAGTTGTTGTGTTAATTAGGCTATTAACTGTGTGCACATGCTGCCTCATTTACAATAATCCAGATTCTTCACCATTACAATAAGGGTAAGAAGAAATTATTGTATATGAATCTGCTTGCATATTTTTCCGTGCACATTTTGAATTCCAAATAGAATGAGAGAAAGTAGACAGAGAAACTTTTGGACCAGTATGAGACTCCACTGCCATGGCAATGTGTAATGCATTTGCTTGCAGTGAATGTCTGACTATTGGACTTCTTATTGATCAGAGAGCACAGGGTCATAGGAATAAATAATATAGATCATTATATTTTCTGTCTTCCTCTCTCTTCCCCTCTCCTCTCCTCTCCTCATAGAAACAGAGCAGCAGCACACACACATAAGCACACACTTAAATACATGTACGGATGTGTTCAAGGGTGGAAACGGAAGTACACAATTATACTGTGACGCATAAAACACTATTGAACGGTGACTTACACATTCAAGCACACACACACATACGGTTGGCATGGTAGGTGTGGAGTGATGGTCGGTCTTTCTGGAGTGGACTAGAAGCTTTGATCCCTCTGTCATCAGTACATTTTTCTTCTCACGGCTCGCTGAAATAATACATAGCAGGCAGACCACCACAGCAACTGTGCTTTGTTGCCATGGCAATCGCAAAGAAACTAATTATTACCTGGTGGGGTGGAGATAAGGCTTAGGAACAGAAAGAGAGAGAGTGTGTGTGTGTGTGTGTGTGTGTGTGTGTGTTTGAGAGGCAGAGAGAAGTGATAGAATGTAAGCGAAAGAAAATGAGCAGATATAGAGGCGGCCAAGCAGAGGATGAGAAGTGTATACAAAGAATCTCTCGTAACCGAATGGAAAGCCTTTCTTGAAAGATTAAGGCGGCCCACTGCCTGCAGGGCACGACGCCTCTGGCCTTCCCTCACCTGCTGAGAGAACACACCAGCAGATCAAGAGGAGCTATAGACTCATGCTAAAGAGCTAAACGGAAATTTAAGAGGGGGGAACGACAGAGAGAGGCTACACTTAAGATTTCATCCATGGGCTTATAAAAAAAACACCAGCCTATCAAAAGAAACACATGGTCAGTCTTTTGTTATAGCAGTTGACACTGTGAGTTTCATTGTGTAACACCTGTGAACATCAATCGAATTCCCTTTTTGTAGTTTTAGAGATCAAACTCTGAAGTTGAATCATTTATAGCAGTTTAAATAATTGGTGTAGTGTAATATATACTATTGTCATATATTATTTGTGAGGTTTTGAGTCACGTTTAGGCAAGAGTGTTGCAGGCTGCAGTTCTATAAACAAGAAATTAATATAAAGTAATTTTCATTTGTAGACACAATATGGCTAGTTATTTTGTTAATTTTTGCACTGCCAAGACAAATCAGTGTCAACAGTTGCATGTGTCGCCTGTCTGGAACATGCAAACACAGACAAGTGGAGTCATAAAAACAGTAAAACATTCTAATGATGTTTGACCAGAGTAAATATCGGCAGTCTTGAAAGGCTACTTGTCTTTTGCATATGGTGGTGAAGAACACAAGAGTAAGGTGTCTTATTTGACATTTTAGGACTCTGAAGGGTCCTCACAAAAAATCCCTTAGACGCTGTGTGCTCTTGTATTTTTAAAGTGCTTCTTTAGCTTGAAGTGTCATCTTCTGTTTGAATTCATAATCATCTATAAGGTAGTAAATGAGTAAAATGAGTAAGTTTGTTTATTATTATTATTATTATTATTATTATTACTTCATGTTTTCATTAATGATCAAGTTGTTGAATCAGGTATTTATTTTATTTTAAGAAAAAATAATTTGACTCTGAACTGTCCATGGTGTGGAATGCATCCTAGAATATATTCTAGAATATATATCTAGACTAGAATATATATCTCTGTATACATTTATCTTCCTTCAGTAATTGTATGACTCATTCAGAGTAGCAGGAAATGAGGGTTATCTCCTGCAGTTTTGTACAATTGTTTAATGTTGACTCTCTCCATGTCTACTAGTTGTTCTTGTGCTAAGTTGTGTTTTGCCACTACATAACCTCAATAAATCAGTTTCAACGTTGAATATTTTCATCCATCTAGCTGCAGTGGATGAACTATTAGACACTCTTTTTATAATTTAGTCATTTTGCACACAAGCTGGTATGTTGCTTTCCCTTCAAATTCTGACTGTGCCAGTCATGTGGCAGCCATTTTGTTTCTCGCTGGTAGGCGGCAGGCAATGTGAAGAGTGACAGCGTGGGGCGAATGGGCCTTAAAAGTCTTGACCTGTAATAGAGCGGACCACAGAGCGTGGCGGAAGCAGACTGGCGTCCGTTTTGGGGGGAATTGGGGAGTAATCCGCAGGCACTCAGAACAATAAGCGCCCATGACCAGCATGATGGAGTCGATATCCAGTCCTCTGAGCTCATAAGCCCACAGACGCCAGTCCGCTGTGCACCGGAGCACAGAGCGAATCTCCCAAAGCATACAGGCTGCTCTCCTATTCTGTCTCATACTGATACAGACACATACACAGATACACAACATGGTCACTGAAGGGAGAAGATTTTTACACATTTTGAAACTTATTTGAACAGCCCGAGAACACAAAGAAAACCAAGATATGAGAATAAAAATATATATAGTCAAGTGACACAAGCAAGATTGTTTTTCAGGGTTTGACATGCAGGCTATTCGACTCATTTTGCTCTTGAAAATCAAAAGGCATATTAACTCACCTCAACCTTTAATCAGCCGGCTAGCTGCCCAGACCCACATCCCAAAATATCAAATGTCAAATCCCACATGGAATGGGTACTATAACTAACGTATGGTAAGAATCAAATGGCATTTCCAAGAAATTAATCCAAAAGGCATTGGTCATGTGACACAAAGAACTTGAGTATAGGCTTCTGAAAATTCAGCTTTGCATCACATCAATAAATATCAAAAACAGTTACTTTAAATTTTATTAATATTTCACAATATTACTATTTTTACAGCATTTTTGATTAAATACATACACCCTTGGTGAGCATAAGTCTTATTTCGAAAACATTAAAAAAAAAATCTGTTGTTATATGCTTATCCACCCTAACTCTCTGTGAAAGAAGTAAATATATTGAATGTGAACAAATGGTGCTTTTAAGATCCAATCCACAAAATCGGTCTGAGCGATTCATGTTTGAATCCTACAGTTCCAGTTTTGAAGCAGGCTCAGGTAACCCCACTGTTCAAAAAACCTACACTTGATACCTCATTTGTTGAAAACTACAAAACCTATCTCTCTCCTCCCATTCATAGAAAAATCACTTGAACGCATTGTTTTCAACCATTGTCTTCCTTTCACAGAACAACCAGCTGGACAATACCCAATTTGGATTTAAAAGTGGCCATTCAACCAAAACCACCTTGCTGTCAGTCACTGAATCGCTACGGAGGGCAATATCATTAGTGCTCATTCTCCTAGATTTATCTACTGCTTTTGACACTGTTAATCATCAAATCCTTCTATCCACCCTCTCTTCGCTGGGCATCACCGGAACTGCACTTCACTCATTTGAGTCTTACCTCACAGGTAGGTCCTTCAGGGTTGCTTAGGGAGGAGAGGTATCCAAATCACATCAACTTGTGATTGGTGTTCCTCAGGGATCAGTTCTTGGACCCCTCCTTTTCTCTATATACACTGGGACCCGTCATATAGGCACATAGTTTTTCCTACCATTGCTATGCTGCTGAAACTGAACTCTACCGCTCATTTCAACCAGATGGTCCAATGGCACCTACATAGATCTCAGCCTGACTGGTGGACATCTCGGCAAGGATGAAAGAGCATCACCTGCAGCTCAATCTGGTAAAAATGGAGCTTCTCATCTTACCAGCCACCCATCAGTGCAGCACCAGTCCAGCTAGGTTCATCAACAATAATCCCATCGAGTTTGGCCTGGAAACTTGGGGTGATTCTTGATGATCAGCTGACATTTAAAGACCTTTTAGGTTTGCACTGCACAACATTAGAAAGATCAGTCCCTTCCTAACAAAGCATGCAACACAGCTTTTCATCCAGGTCCTCGTCATTTCTAGGCTGGACTATTGGAATGCTCTTCTGACTGAACATCCAACATCTGCAAATGATTCAGAATGCAGCAGCACATTTTGTTTTCAATGAGCCCAAAAGAGTCCATGTCACACCGCTACTCATCTCTCTGCACTGGCTTCCAGTCATGGCTCACATCAAGTTCAAGACATTGGCGCTGGCCTACAGAACAGCCACGGGCTCCACACCCTCATATCTCCACTCTCTCTTACAAGTCTACATCCAATCCAGAAGCCTGTGGTCAGTAAATGACTGACGGCTCATGGTCCCATCGCAGAGAGGCTCAAAATCACTCTCAAAGACGTTTTCTTTCACCATTCCTTGCTGGTGGAGTGACGTACCGACAGCCGAATTCCTCTAAATTTTCAAGAAACAACTGAAAACACATCTCTTCCTCTTCCATTTTTCTATGCTCTCATTATCCCTTATCCCCTTCTTGTCCAAACTTTTACTATTTGAACGATGAAGGAAACCTTGTGTAACTGGCGCTTCTCGTGTTTTCTGCTATCCTATGTTGACTCGCTTGTTGTATTCCTCAACTGTAAGTCACTATGGATAAAAGCATCTGCCAAATGATTAAATATAAATGTAAATGAAGTTCAACTGAAGTTACACAGCTCACTAGATGGAAAATTTTGGTTTTTGATATGCTTTCAGAATATTTGGTGACTACTTTTTGGATGCATTTATTTGTGCTTTTATGTGCTTTCCACAGAATATTTCCTTTTATGTTCTACAGTAGAAAGTTGGTCATAGGAACAGCATGAGGGTGAGTAAATGATGACAATGAGTTTTCTTTGTCAGGTGCTTACCTGATCTTAGATGAACCTTTTGAAGACTCAAATAGGCAGAATCTGTGCTCATCTGTCTAAATATTTCTTATAATTTCCTGCACTCCACAGAGAGTGCCAGAGTAACTGGCAATCAGCTCTAAGTTTGCACAGTTATTAAACTTTTAAAAAGACTGTCATTGAGGATGTTTTATACATGAAGCATTTACAGCTGTAAGCCTCGACCTAGGTATGACACTTATCAGAGAGCATAAATCACTCATTTCAGATTAAGTAATGTGGCACCTGATACTGATGAGCCAGACAGGCCAGCATGACAGCTGCTCTTCCTCACCACAGGGCACCTACTTCTCTTCAAATGTTTAAAGCTGTCTGTAATGACAGGAAAGAAGTGCATTTATTCTGGTAATGTGTGCGAGAAATGCACTGATGAAAAGATTTCTCTGCTCAGGGTCTGAAACCACACAAAGGGACAAGAGACGGCGAGAGTAAAATAGGTGCATTTGCCTGCACTATTTGCCCACCGTATCAAACGGCACCAGACAGGTTTTACTCTCTCTGTATAAATTAACCTCCATTGAAAATGAGTTTGCTACTTATGCATGTAGCTATCCAAATTCAATTTTCTCTGGATAATTCTAATGTGGTGCACGCATAGCGAGAATATATTTGCATGCATACACAAGGAGAGGAGAAAGACCTGAATTGAGAACTCCAGTCGAGCTTATTACCCTCATGCCAAGAATGTGCCGGCTAGCAATTAATCATATTTTCGCTTCGGGTTAGAATACTGATTTTGATCTTTTGAGTGGGGTGGGGGGACTTTTATTCTCCGAACACAAAATTCCCACTGTCAAGATAATGGCAGAAAATGTAGTACCAACCTGCACCTGTACACATGTCCACATGGTCTCACGACTTCGGTAAGATAAAGGCTAATTGGCTCGTAGTGGACACTGCCTCATTGGCTCCGTGTGACACCAGTGTCACCGGTGGAGGGAAATGAGTGCGAAACAATGATGAACCTGCACTGTTTGTTGGGCTGGGTTAATATTAGACCTCGTATGAAGTGCATGTACATGTGTGAGTGTGTTCGATTCTGGTGTATCCTTCAATGAATAGACTGTGATAATCACTGTGTCAAGCAGATGGGCTTAGCTGTAATTAAAATGTTCAATTTTAAATGCGATAAGCATTGTGTTTTAATGGAAACTCAGAGTATCTCAGCATTTATAAATGATTCTCTCGGGGAGGATCTAATGTGTTCGCATTAGGTCATTATTACAATTACAGTTTCATGTCTAACATGTTCTTTGCACTCGTTAGTTGGTTAGAAGTCTGCTTTACCTACTGTAATTTTCTAAATGTGGATCTTATATCTACTGACTATGCTATTCTGGCAGTATAATTATATGGAGCAAGCTAAGCTAATTTACCAAAAGTATTTGATGTACTGCACAATAAGGGTAGCATTGGCTTCTATGAATGTTGTCGAATATCCAAAATCAGAGAAGTTAGCCTTGTGTAAGACTTAACCTGTGTGTTGTGCTGAAAATCCTTTACCTAATTTGCTGTTCCCACCCAAACATGACCGGCCTTTTAAAAATCACCTGTATATCTCTTATTACGATATATTATCAGCAAATCTTAGATTCTATATTTTTGTCAAGCGAGTATGAGATCATGGAAAAGCTAATCCAAACACAAAAATAAGGAAGTATGTTAAACATTCAACACTGGCCGATAATAAAACTTAAACAATCTCTAATATTGGCCAATAACCAATATCGTAACATTATATAATACATTCCTATATAGAATCTCAACGTGCTTATCAATAATCGCCATTTGAGTGTGTGATTCCTTTTTTTCCCTCTATTGTGATTCCTGTGTATGCATATTTATGCCAAATCTGTTCAGCAACTGTGTAAGAAGTGCATAAAAACCACATCAAAGCAGCAAATAAATACAGAGTAAAATCGCACTAGACCTGTTGTACCCATCTTATTTTTAAAAATGTCCAACTGTATATCAGATTGACCCTTTCAAAACATCACTGGAAACAAATTCAGTAGGCGGTGGAACAAACCACGCACAATATGCACTTTTTTCTTTCTTTTCTTTTTTCTATTTTCACCTCCTCCATCACCGCATACCGAAATCCCTCTCCACATTTCCACAAGCCTTGTACATTTGATCACAACAGAGGGCAGATTGGTCTAAACTTTAGATTTCTCTTTGAAGCCTGCTGATTTGCAGTCTCTACGAGTTCTGGATGAATTATACATGTCTCTATGCTGTCATAATTAAGCTTTAACACACCTTTCATTTTATCTTTTTCAGTTGAAAAGTTGGGCTTGGTTTCTCTTTGTCTCTTTATGCAACCTCTTTCAATTCCTCATTTTCTGTTCACTTTTGACTTTGTTTGTGTGTTGTTGTGCCTCCCAGCCAAAAAAGGTCTTCATTGTCTCTATGCTCATTAATGAACCATGTATAATTTTACAGAATTAATATTAACCTCTTATACAGGAAAAAGAAGGGAAGAAAAAAGTTTATATTCAAGTGAAATAATATGAACTAAAACCAATTTTCTACTGTTTATCCTGTACATCAGAAGGAGTTAATGAGCTACACCTGTGTGTGGAGACCAGGACTCAATATACGTTGTAAACCAGCACCACTGTCTTGAGTCTATTGCTCAAAGTTGTGAAACCAGGGCGAGTCAAATATCAAATCGAGAAGTCACCCTCTATGAAATTAGCTTGGAATGAAAATGTTATTGTCCATGACAGGCAATCATGTTTAGCTCTGTGGGAGACTTAGACGGGGATGACTTCAGCTTTGATCGTTTATTTTTTTTTTTCTCTCCTCTTTTTCTTTTTCTTCTTCTTCTTCCTCTTCTTCTTTGACTGTGTGCAGCATAAAAGGCAAGCTCTTGTGAGATGGTGTAGGTGGACAGCTTAGCTTTTTTGAAGGTCTCTGAGAAAAGGTCTCTCACTTCAGTGCTACAATTTAAAAACTTGCCATACTGCTCAAGCTAAATAGAGTTCTTAGAAAATGTGCATATAGATGAAATTACAGATTGCAAACAAACTCTCAGTCGGCTCACATCCGGCTCTTTTAGCACCGCAAACAAAAACAAAAAAAGTAATTTTACATTAGCTCTTCATTCTTATTGAGCTTTTTTGATGTTAAAGCTGCTTGTATCTGAAAGTTTATAAAGATTAGCACTCAAATTTATAACTTTTCCACACCAGTATAGCAGACTATATGGATATGAATAAGACAATAAGACAACTCAAATAAATGAAACAAGACAAAGAATGCCCTGTCTCGCCAACACGCTGTATGTATGTATGTATGTATGTATGTATCTATGTGAAAATAAAAAACCTGTAAAGGTCAGGTTTAGGGCTGGGGAACAGAATATAAAGTTTGCACAGTGTAAAATCATTATGTCTATGGAGACATGGACATGGTATGGCTTATACACACACACACACACACACACACACAAACACACACATTTAGTTAACATAAACTGACAAAAGCATGATAAAAGAAGTTTAAAATATTTGACCACCCATTTTGAGTGCAGGGTGTAAGAGAATCTTCATTGTGTTTATCACACCACATAAATGAGTCTAATTGCAAATCCATTTATCTTCCTGTCCATCTCTTTCTTTGTATGACATTCAATCAGTGAGTTGCAAGCAAGGCCCCCATACCTCTCGTCAGCTGAAGAAATGGAGGACTGGAATTAGGGTTGGATTAGGGTGGTGACTCCTCTGCCAGGGCCGCAAGTGCTTTGATGACACCACGCAATCGTAATGGGCTTTTCACGGTGCGCACACCTAATCATCCATATCAAAACCCTTTCAGAAAGGCAAAATGGAGAGCCAGAGCCTCCCTTATTTATTTGATTTCTTTCACATTAAATTATATGGGATTTAGAAAAGGGATTAAATTTTTACACTTGTAAGAAGCCTTAGCCACTTAATTAAGACAGAAAATAATACTGCAATTATTTTGTCCCTCTACTTCTTGCTTTGTGAAGGCAAATCCATACTGCCATTGAGCGTTTTGCTAATTAGAACAGAGCAAACTTGTACTTTGAATGACAATGAATTCAGAAAATATCTGGAAAAGCATACACTGAGTTGCAGTGTGGCAAGTACTTTTTTATGCATTCTGTCCTTCGTTTCTCACTGATACGAAACCAAAAAGATGTAAATGGCTTTGAGTACAGTTGAGTATAAATTCTCTGTTCATTGCTATGTATTCATGCTGAGCAAAACAAAAACTGAAGAATGTTGTCCGCCTCTTCAGAAAAAATGTAAAAGTGGTTGGAATGTTGTCTTAAGTTTCATATGAACAAGCTGTCAGGAGAAATCCGCAGGCAGATGTTCCTGTGGTTGGGGTGGAGTCATTATGCAAATGTAAGAGTGCAGCAGCCAATGGGAGGGCAGGTGGGAGTACAGGTCCTGACTCCACTTCCTCCTCCTTTCTGCTGGACAGAGACTCATCATCCAGACGGACTAATAAAAACATAGAATGTCTCTCTTTTTTTAATCCTTAAAATTTTTCAGTGTCAGGCATTTTTACATTTACTGACAGCTGCGGGAAGGAAGAGAAAACAGAACGGCTTCCTCTAATTTACACCTCACTTACTTTTGCTATTCTAAATACTGCTAATGACGTCAAAAAATGACGTGTGTCCCCTGTTTTCCAAAGAAAGAAATGTGAGGGGGGAAAATACTTGCGAAAAGGACTTCTTTTTTTTTCTGCTCATAAAAGCTTAGATTCAGCTTCTATGGTTGTTTAGAGCTGCAAAAAAGCTTGAGAGTAATGGATTAAGAGCCCAGTCATACTTTTTTGATGTTAATGACATTCAAGGGAAAAATAATAACAGAAAAAAAGATGTCTTTTGTTTTAACCATCCACTTTGTATCTCAGGTGGTCCGCCAGATCTGTCTCTGTCTGTGTGTGTGTGTGTGTGTGTGTGTGTGTGTGTGTTTGTTTGTTTGTATGTATGCTGGACGGTACTGTATGTATGTATTTATTTATTTATTTATTTATTTATTTAGTGTTTGTCTAGATATATCATCTGGTACTGGACAAAGTTCAAAAAATATATATCAACTTAATAACAGTTAAATGTAAGCTTTATCAAATCTCAGAGAAAAAAAAAACATTTTCAAGAACATTTCTAATGTTATGATGCCTAAATTCACTCAACAAAATTTAATTTGTCTGCTTGTTTGTTTATTTATTAACTTACAAAGTACTACAGATTTTAATATCAAACATATATCGGCCATGGTACCATTATCATTATCTTATCCTATCATCCAAAAAAAAAAAAATTATATCAGTGCTTCCCTATCTCTGTTGAACTAAGATTCACTCTTTCACCTACTCTTACCAGCATACTATGAAATGTCCACACTAATATTGTGTTGTTTCAGTAGCCCATACTAAGGTTGTCAGTATGGGCTACTGACAGAAAGCCGTCAGAAAGCCGTAGGGGTACTTCACACTAGGTGTACAGTCAGCCTGTCATATAGGCTACAGAAAAGAGAGAGGACATTAAAGGAAGAGGGGAAGCATGTTCTCCTTAAGGGGATATGAAATGCAAAAGGAAAAGGTCAAGCGTCTCAGCCCTGGCAGCTGGTATTTGCAGCTAAGTCCTCACCCATGACTTCAATGGCAGCTCAGTGTACAACCAGGTGAGCTGAAATGATCAAACGAGTGCTGAAACCTTTCCATGAACCTAAATACAATGCAAATAACAAAAAAGTTGGCAGGGTCTATGTCAGTGTCAAAAAGTTTTTCAATATCCAAGAGGGATTTTCAGTTTCCTCCAGAATTGAGGTGATGATTAAAGTCTGATTGGCTCTTACGCCAGGAATCACACTGGATGTGGGTGTTTTATTTATTTATTTATTTCTGTCTTCTATAAAAAAATTTAAGAACATGATGTTAGGTTGGATGCATTTTAGCAGATATCTCCATATTTTCAGCTGAATTGAAGGTTTATTTTAGGCACTGAAGGTAATGAGTGCCTTGAGAAAACTTAGTGCAAGTGGTTGGTGTACTGTATGCGGTCATGATATCTTTCATAATATTGTAATAGTGTCTTATGACAGTCATTCAATGTGAGCTCATGTGCATTAATACATTATATTCCTAATTCCACATGTTTATGTATCATGCACCTCTCGTTTGCACTTCTCCAGTATCGATATTATCCAATGCATATTTGATACAGATAAAAAAGGGAGAATCATGCAGAAGCATGCTTGCAAATAAAAGCTTGGGTTTCAGTGCACTGCATGCATCTTCACAGGGGTTTAATTTTTCTGAGCTGATCTGATCTAACTTCACTGTGACATTTAAAAAAACAGAGCATATTCAAATTTAGGCTGAACAGAGTCTTAGTTTGAGTCCAATAAATGTTTTAAACAGACATCGCTGTGATTTGTGGTTTTTCCATCAAGAGACAACATCTCACCTGACTCATTGGTTAGAAGGAGGAGGATGTGTACAGAAAAAGGTATAAATATTTGGTTTGGCAGGACTCAAGTTAAGTGCAGATCTATTCGTGAGTCAATCTGCCTACTTTGATCTCTACACAGGCTTACCGTGGGATAACCGATAACTGGCTAGCTCAGGTAAACAAGACCAAGAGACGAGGCAATTGCTGACCAGGCTTGTGTTTCAGGTCTATCTTTCTCTCTCTCTTTCATGACTGTGTGGTCTGTTTAATGGGTATTTGCTTTACACAGCCTGACCTAATATAAAGCAGTGAGGCATGGAGGTGTGGACTGTGGAGCTGTAGAGCTGAGCTCGGGGAACGGCAGGGATTACTGGCCCACTCTGTGTACACCAGCAGCCTTTAGAGGATTAATATAAAAAGCTTCAGTCAAGTTTTCATCAACTCACCCGTGATCAAACATAGTTACATGGGTCAATTTGAGTGCCAGCATGCAAAATGATGAGAACAGATTCTGATCCAGAGATGAAAGCAAACAAATCCACTGTGTCTAATTCAGTCTAATGTCCTATAAATAAAGCCAGCATTGCAATGTTTATGTTAGTGATTGTCTTTGCTATAGGCTGTAATATCCCAGTAAGCTTTTTGAATGCTTGTTCATCATGCCCTGCTCTTTTATCCGTGTACAACATTCCAATGCAAGTCAGTGAGCTGGACTAGCATGAAACCAGCATAAATCGGTATGGACCAACATGTAAATTCATGCTAGTGCAAAAATTTACTAGCTGCATGCTGTATATAAAAATACAATAAAAACTGTAAAAAAAAATATATGATTATAGCTTAAAATAACTGTTTAATTATTATTTAAATATATTTTGCCTGTGATGGCAAAACTGATTTTCAGCCATGATTACTTCAGTGTCAAATGATCCTTCAGAAATCATTCTAATATGCTGATTTGGTGCTTAACAAACATTTATTATTATCAACTGTTGTGCTGCTTAATATGAAATGAAAACTCTGATGCATTTTCCAGGGCTATTTGATGAATATAAAGTTTAATTATTTGAAAATAATAAGTAATTAAAAAAATAATACATTTATTTATTTGAAATAGAACATTTTTGTAGCATTATAAATCTTTTGTTGTTGTTGTTTATTTTTAACGATAGTGTATATATTCTCTTTTTTGCATTTTTTCTTTATATATTTCAATTGATTTTTTTTCTATATTTTCTTCCTACTTTCCTCACAGTGTAGTGTGTATCATCATTTTGCTGAAATACCATTGAAGCAGCCATTATGATGTTTCATTGCAGGGTTGTGGTATAGCTATTAACGTTCCCAGACTTATGGAAACTGAATGACTGTTCTCATACTCCATATGTCGTTACAAAAACCCATTTAACAGTGATGATACCTTTATAAAAAAAGGAAAGCTTTCTAATGGCTGCATAATGAAAAACATCTCAAGAATGACATTTAATGCAACAAACAAAATCTTCCTTCCTATTCTTCACACTACGCCATATAAACACTCCTCTTCAGGTTTAAAACCTATTTCTCTGCTTCCATTCCATCCTCTTAAGGTTAAATGTGACATTTGTACTGAGATTAGTTTTCATTATCACTAAAACAGCGAGAACGTGTACGTACACAAATGGTCAGGCCACAGGGGCAGACGAAGAGGGCATGTGCTTCCCGATAATGACAAGAACACAACAAAGGCCCAGAGTTCTCATGAAAGACGTTTGAAAAGCTCTGCCATGGGCAGTTTAGGGCTTCTGTGTGCTGCAGACTCATTAGAGCTAGTTATTGTTCATTTTCCCTGTTCTCAACAGACATAAAAGAGTCCCGAAAGTGAGAGGTTCAAGCATCAACAGTCTAATTTAATTTAATCAGATAGATTCTTGGGTATTCACAATTACCTTTGACACTATCTCTTCAGGCACAATATGGATATATGCTCCTTTCAGTTTACTAGCATTTTAATAAATAAGATCAGCCAATTGAAACTTTGCAGATACCCTTGTACTAATTTCCTGCCCCCTCGTGGAATAAAATCTTCATCTGTGCATTTGATTAAAAATTAATTGCGATTTAAAACATAAACTGACAAGTTGATTGAACCTGAACTTGAAATGCAATTTCTCATGTCCCCTATTGTATTTTCTCACTGGCCTATTCCAAACTAATTATGAGCTCTTTTAAGGCACATTTCGCTCCTATCCCTCAGGATTGCCGCAGAAAACGAATATGGCTTTGCTTTACTTAATCCTGAAGAAAGGAAGGTATTCTCGAATCAGCTCAAGAGTTAACTTACTGTTGAGAAGGCTTGCAGATTGATGTGAAAGCGTGCAAAGTAATTACGGGCAATCAAATCTCTGGAGTACCAATGGAATTTATGTGATATTACCACAGATTGACAACAAAGCAAGCTGATGTTCTCAGAAAATGCCCAAGTTTGAGGCAAGCTTATCTAAAGTTATTGTTTATTAAATCCAAGACACTGCTGGTCATGTGATCCCTATGACAGCCACCATGAGGAGGCGCCATGGTTTATATAGCATGTTAATAGCTTTTGATGCAGGGTTTGGACAAAATAATGTGAACATATGGGAAATAGACCATACTGGTTACACTTTATTTTGATGGTCCTCTTTAGACATTCTGTTGACCATAAGTAACTTTGCAACTACTGTACATGTCCGCTAACTCTGATTAGAGATTTAGTAGACTGTTAGGTTATGGTTACTAGAATAATTTGACATGTACTTACAAAGTTACTTTTCTTCAGTAGAATGTCTTATAATCATGACTCCATCTTTCTGGCATTTTAGCCTTTTTTGTTTTTTTTGTTTTTTTTGGTAGAAACAGGGTCTTCATGGTGAATTTGCTGCCATTATGCTGTAGTAGTTGGGTGTTGTTTGGACACAATCCTTCTTTGACGGTCCCTATCATTCACTTTCAATTTTCGACCACTTTTCTTCTTCACAGATGAAGCCATGCTTTGTGTACTCACTCATAATTGCCAGGATTGTTGTTTTTAAAACACCAAACAACTGGGCTGTTAAGGTTACAGGAGGTCCTGCTAAAGCACTAAGCACTGCTGAACACAACTTATACTACACACAGTTTGTTTTTTCACTGTTGCCTGAACAAATTCGATTAAATCCTATTATATTATATAATAAAATTTATTATAGAGTTAAAAAATATTCCCTTAAGACACGTACTTCCAGATTCTTGAACAGTTTTTATCCATGTGCCATCAAAGAACTGAACTTAATTAACTAATATTTCTCAGCACATAAGATTCAGTGTTGATTATGCAATAACAAAAGACTTCTACCTCAACATTTATTAATTTATCAACATTTAATTTCTGCCTTAATATCTGTACATTTCTTTCTTACTGCACTTTACCCTGCCATTTGTTCATATTTGTTGTACATTCCTAGTTTTGCACTATTTGCTGTACATATTCTTTACTTATTGCACTGTTTTGATATGTGTGTGCTTTTTGTACTGGGAGCCAAAAAAATTCCGTTGTACACCTGTACAATGACAGTAAAGACATTCCAATATTATATTATATTACTGTATGTTATATATTATATTATTACATTATATTATAACTCCTATGGATACTATTATTTTGTTGAACCCCTTTATATTTCCTGTATGTTTCCCAAAAGTGGAAACAAAAGTTTACTTAGGAGGAGATTAGGGAGGCTTTAGTTCTTAAGGGACAGAATCAGTCCAGTGGGATTTTGTGATACTGAGACCTTCAGCTCAAGTCCTATCAAACAAACACGAGACAGAAGGACAACAATGTTTGTTTATCTACAGCATAACCCCAGCCAAGTAAAAATCTGCAAACATCTGCTGTCAGACCAACTCTGTGTTGTGATTCAGTGGGAACAAAAGAGGGGAACTGTGTTTAAGTGAACTTTTCTCCCTTTTTGCTGTTTCCCAAACTATAATTGGCATATTTTGCATCTCAAGGGACACTGATATCCCCAGCATCACCACTGCTTATTCATTCAGGATTGGCACTGTTTTCCATACACATGGTGACACTTTTTCCTGACCCGAGTAAAGGATGCTGGGAAATGTGTTTGTGACATGTCTTTCCCACACTGTAAGGTATATCTGGCTCAAAATTCCCTATAGAGAACCTCTTTGTGGAGCTCAGGGGATTTTGTCAGGATATTTTTTCCCCCTTCCTCAACATGTGAGCCTTGGCAGAGATAACATTTCGTTTTTAAGCAAGGCTTCATAAATATAAATGTTCACTATACTTAATTCTTGTGTCAGCCAAATGGGCAGATTGACAGTAGAGAGCTGAATGCCTGCAGTGGTTTGTTGTCAAATGATAAGATTAGGTGCTGGAGGTTGGGTGTTCATTTTAGAACACATTCTTGCTACTTGCTTCTTGAAACCTGTGTGGGCATTAAGCCAAAACTAGAGTGTAAACGAGACCCGTTACCCGACCCAAACAACTCGACCAGACTAAACCCAACCCATCTTCTCTTTTTTCCCTTTGAAGGCCCGTGTATAGCTCTTTTTCCACGTTCCACTCCATCTCGCACACAGCCGTGTATGCATAGCTTTCAAAGTATACCCAACTGTGGATTAGCACAGTTGGACGAGTTCAACACATGCGCAGTATCACCTAGTAGACTTGTTCTATCTTGACATTAACATTGCATCTGTGCTGTTGTATACACACTGTCCTTATGGACACAATAACTGTGACTTCCCTGATGATGAAAATTACATGACATGGCCACCGCAGAGCACGAATGGCCAAAGTATACTTTGGGCTTAAGAGTGAGTAGACCCAAACCAATGGATTCACCATGCCAGAGTCTATACTCTAAATATATGATCAGCCTATTCGGCTGGAATTAGTTTTACATGGAGAGGTTGGGTAAAGTAATTATTACCAGAGCTTCTCAGTGATTTTTAGTCCCGTCTGAATGTACCATCTCAGTAATCATTACAGACAATGTCTCTCTCTCTCTCTCTCTCTCTCTCTCTCTATCTCTCTCTCTCTCTCCCACTTCACTTGCTGTCAGCTCTACACTATCCTATCACAATAAAGACAAAAATAAATCTTACAAAAAAAAAAAAAAAACCTCGGGTAATGCAAATCCAGTGCGATCAGACCAGCTGTAAATATGTACGTAAATATTCCATCATTTAATATATTCCATCAGTTAGCTTTAGGTAAGTGCCAATTACCAGCAGAATCCAATCAGAATTTAATTAATTTAATTAATAAACCATTTGACTGGCCCTAACTGATATTATAAGCAACATATTATAAACATATTATAAGCAACGTAGTACACACAGAAAGCGATGTGGCACGCACATGACAACAGGGAGGGGGCGGCAGTGCAGAAATTGAGGTAACCCTCACACTTCTGGTAGTTTTACTGAGATTTATCCCGTAAATCCTGTGCGAATTGGTCATTAATATTACAGATGTCCTGTGTTAAAATTACATTACTCCTTCTACCCTTGTAAAACTAATCCCATCCAAATAGTTGTAAAAAGTTGTAAATGAAACAAACATTACTGAAGTATATTTTATAAGACAATACTATTACAGTTTTTGTATTTCAGAATTTCGTTAATTTTACATTTGGTGTTTTTTGTAATTGTGAAATTTGCTAGCAATTTCTGAGTGAAAATTGTTTATACATCTTTTTTTTTTATCTCAAAAAACAGCATGTTTACTTGTTTTTGCAAAACCAGCTGCATTAGAATTACAACATTAAATATTAATATTGATTATTTCATTAAATGCAAACCAAAACCCATAGAAAAGCTGTTTATGAAGAAAATATAATTCCAACCTGAAAAGTTTGTCTCATAGGCCCTGGGTTGAGTTTTTGCCAGTTTATTCATGTTGTACATTATATTTAGTGCAAAGCCCCAAAGAGCACATAAAAGTACAACTGTGTTTGGTTCACTTTTCAGATTAGACTTGTGCCATAGTCATATCCCAAAGTTCGGGTACAAAGGAAACTTGAGAAAAAAAATAAGCTCAAAACTCAACCTAACACAAATCCTTATGTCATGTACAGATTTTTTACAAATGAATTTGTGTACTGGTTGTGTAATATCTTGAATTACAGATGAGGTTTTGAAATTTGTATGTACTATATATTTGTACATATGTGTGAGTATATGAGTTTGTGTGTGTAAAGCTCACAGCTATGGGGACCATTGCTGACTGATCCTCTGACCCTCAGGCCAATCTCCACACCGCCAACAGTGTGCTCAGCTGTTAAATGAGAACAAGCCTGCCAACCTGATAAACTGTAAAAAGCGTCCTCCTCCACCAAACGTGCACACACACACTCTCAAAGTCATCTCTTCTCCATTTTTTCCTGTAGATATGCTTATCTGTGATTCAAAATTATGTTTTACCATTTCATTTTTTTAAAGCACTGACAAGCCATTAACACGAACAGTGACTGAAACACGCAAGGTTTAATTTCAATTTTGGAAACATATGATTGGGAACACACCAATACCCACACACTACAAGTCACACTCCCTCCCCATTTTTCAGCCACCGAAGCGACGGTTTCTTCCTCTCTCCATCTCGCATTTAAAAAGCACTGACATTAGCGGAATCGCATTAATGACTCCCCCCTTAATGGCGTGCTAATGATAAATATCTAAATGCTTAATGCTACATGATCGCCTGTGACATTAGCAAAGCCGCAGCTGAAAAGATTTCAGCTCTAATGGAGGATCATTGCCCAGCATGGGAGAGTTTCACTACAGCACGTTCGCTCACTCGTACACACACACTTCGTTAGACACTCATGCAAGAGAGCATCACTCACATCTACTCACATCACCGTTAATGTGAAGAGGAGATTACAAACGAATAAAACAGCAAGTTGGCCTCATCAAGAACATTCATTTCTTCCTGCTGCTTTGAAGTTTTGATGCCACGACAGACAAGTTGTCTTTTGCTTACAGTGGGCGTCGATTTTAATGTTATTGCAGACACAGTAAAGGGGATTCAGGTTCATGGGAGGAGAATTACGGGGGTGAACCCAAGCCGGTGAGTCACGTCTGGTGTTTTTGAAAGGCAAGCATCAAACATTTCTGGTGTGGTAACAAAACAGCAGTTCTGCGTCTCATTGTGAAAAAAAAGCTACCTCTCCGAGGCATCTGTTTGTACATTTGTCAATTTTCTCTCGCTAATTACAAGAGAACAGACAGAGAGATTGAATGTTGCTGAAAGACACAGAACACAAACCCATTTCCTATCGCCTTTGGCTGCAAGGCCCGTTCACCTCCTGTGTTTAGATGAAACCCAAACGGCTAGGAACTTTGCCCTCCGTCTGTGCAGCCTGCGAACAAATGAGAAACCGAGAGAGGTTCTCCTTCTAATAGGAAAAGCACTTTGTTTTTCACTGTCGGGAGTGAATCACCACCAAACGGCAGAATACTGCATTTTCATCTGTGCATGTCATAAAGTTCACGCTGTGAGGTGTTTATGAGTAATTTTCGGAGTCAGGCGCACAGACGTACCCTCGTACACACATGTTCAAACTCCCCGTAGCCTCTGATCGATGCTGTCATTAACCCCACACATTGAGACGAGGACTCTCTCGCTAAAGGCGGTTTGCTAAGCAGCGTGTTGTCTTAAGGGAAGGGAAATCATGAAACTGCCTTGGAGACGATTGTGCCAACAGCATGTTTGTTGAGAGAACTCTGCAGCGAGAGATTCCCAAAGGAGTGATGGATCATTAGAGAATGTTCTCGGGCCATCTTTCTGCTCTCCTACTCTTTCTAAGTCACTTGTTTTCTGTGCTTTTTTGCTCATGAGTAGTTAGCAGTTCTACAGAAGGCTACATTCTCAGTTGAAAGTAAAGAGAAAATGTGTTGGCTCAATGTTTAAAATTAATATGAATAAATGAGGGATTCTGACTTGTAGGACATGCAAGGAACAAATAATTAAATGAATAAATGCAAAACAGCTACTTCAACTGCTTCTGCTAGAAATGTTTTAATTTGGTGGATTAAAACCAGGTCTCTGTCACTGGCACCAGTACCGGGAGATCTTTACAGTGTTTCCCCTGGAGAAATTAACAACTGTGGTAAGGGGAAACGTTGCTGTCTTTGAGCAAGTATGGCTGCTGGTAGCGGAACATCTAGCAACCTATGCTATAAGATACTGTACAATGTTTAAGGCAAAGTGTACTTTTTAATGAGCACATCTTTATACCACTCTTCTATCATTTTCCTTCTCTCACATTTTTTTGTCAATACATAAAACATCATCTTTATGGGAAGCTCTAAGAATGGAGGAATTTTGCTTTTCATTTATTGGAGGAGCGTACAATTGTCACGTAACACTCAGGAACAGGGACGAGGAGGCGAGGAACTTCAAATAGCACTTTATTAACAAAAACTCAGGAATCCATGGAGACATCGAAAAACACTGAATGACGATTTAAGACCGGACACAGAGGTAGGGAAACACAGGGCTTATGAACTGAGGAGTAAACTAGATAATACACAACACAGGGCTGGAAACTAATCAACTAATCACACGAAACAAGGAACGGAACAGGAACTAACCAAATAAGGGCACGAGAGGAGGGGAAACAAGACACAGGACTGACAACAATGTCATTTATAGTATATTATATTGTCTACTGTACCATCATGGAAACAGGCATGATGTTGTAGAAATCTATATCGAATGTCTACATTTTAATATATGTGACCCTGGACCACAAAACCATTCTGAAGTAGCACGGATATCTTTGTAGCAATAGCCAACAATACATTGAATGGGTCAAAATTATCGATTTTTCTTTTATGCCAAAAATCATTAGAATATTAGGTAGAGATCATGTTCCATGAAGCTATTTTGTAAATTTCCTACCGTAAATATATAAAAACGTAATTTTTGATTAGTAATATGCATTGCTAAGGACTTCATTTGGACAACTTTAAAGGCGATTTTCTCAATATTTTGATTTTTTTGCACTCTCAGATTCCAGATTTCAAATTTCAAGTAGTATCTCGGCCAAATATTGTCCTATCCTGAAAAAAAAATTCTGAAAGACCATGTGACACAGAAGGCTGCTGAAAATTCAGCTTTGCCATCACAGGAATAAATTACATTTAATATTTTAAATAACAGATGGTATTAAACTGGAAAATAGTTATTTTAAATTGTAATAATATTTAGCAAAATGACTGTTTTGCTGTATTTTGATCAAATAAATGCAGCCTTGGTAAGCATAAGTGGCTACTTTTAAAAATATTTTACCCCAAACGGTAGTGCATTTGTAATATATTATGTATTACATAAATACGATACATAAAAATGCATGTTAAAAAGGCCTTAAAGTACATACAAAAAAAAGGTCTTAATCATACGTGTGATTTTAAGCCAGGATCTCCATTTAGTTACATAGAAAGTGTTGCTCAGATCTAGGCCACCTTGTCCATGTGTCACTTATAAGAAGCCGGATGACGTTTTCATAAACTTTGACCCCTCCTTCTGTCTGTGCACTGACCTCTGATTGGCTGACGTGCAAGCTTACCTGCTCTTGTCTACGGGGCCACCTGTACGCACAGACGAGTCCATCATCACCACCTGCTCAAGACTTGGACCCAGCTGCCTCATTGCATTAAATCCAGTCACAGAGCTCCATCAGTGGGCAGCTTGGACAGCCTGTGAGGGCAACCCCAAACATGACAGGCCCTTTCTTGACCTCAGTACGGCCCAGCTAAGCATTCATGCTAAAATCCATTCTCCAATTTGTCCTAATTGGTTTTTTGACCCCATGGGAGGAATAGAGTCATGTGATTTAAATAGGTCCCACCATTTCATTAAAAAAACCTGCTGATATGAGATTTGCCTTGCACAAGCTCAAAAACATTTGAATATTACATTGTCTCTGGATCACTACTGGCATCAAAAGAAAGAATATCTAATCTATGACATTTCTGTTGATGGAAAACCAAATAGTCACTAGCATAATGTCCTTTTTTCACATACCCAGCGGCAGAAACTTTGTTTGCTTATTTTGCAAATATAACACATTTAGGTGTATGAAAATGCTTTCATTTTGGTCTCAGAAAAAAAAATGCAGCCATCAGAAATGACTTCAGCATCTTTGCATTCCTCTCTGCATCAACAGCCAAGTGATTACTAGAAAGGTCTCATATGATTCCTCATTTACAGTGGCAGGGCGAATGTGCATACATTTATCAGAGTTTACCAAGTCACAGCAAAAGGTCAGTGGAAGTAAATTCAGGCATCTTCATTTATGTATTTTGTGATTATTATTTTAACCTCTCTCCGTCTTTTTTTCTGAATTCACAGTTTATACCAGATCTCACTCAGATATAGAAAGTGAGAATGTTAACACTTTAGATTAGGTTCAAGGTTCAATTCGTTAACATTAGTTACTGAATAAGGTATCATGATGAAAAACATTAATTATTTTTAATTATATCCATATGTATATTTTTAAAAATATTCAATATAAAGATTGTTAAATGGATATTTCCCCTCGAGAAAAATTGTCATGATTTACTCACCCTCAAGTTGTTCCAAGCCTGCACCATGTTCTGTTTTCTTTTTCTTTTTTACGTTGAAGAATGTTGGTAACCAAACAGTTGATGGTAGCCATTGACTTCCACAGTATTCCTCAAAATATCTTCTTTTGTGCTCAACAGAAGAATGAAACTCATACACGACGACAAAATTTCCATGTTAGTGTGAACTATACCTTTAATTGTTAAAGCTGCAGTCCGTAAGTTTTGCCTCTTTGTCGCCATCTCTGTTTGAAAACCTGGAATTACAGTTACTTGCGGAATTATCTTCATTGCGTGGGTTGTACTCTGGCACGACTCCAGCGCGGAAGAATCTAATGTTTTGAGGAGTATGTGTAGCTGTCAGTCACCGCACCGGTGTGAATCCTATACTTAGTAATCACAGATTCTAGTCTACGTCTTGGAATATATGACCCAAATAAGAATTTTCACGTATATTGTCATCTGAACAAGTAAGTAACAAGTCTGCAACACTTGTTCTGACCAACTGAGGAAAAACGCATTACAGTAAATCGCGCTACCAATGGTGATTTAATCTAAAGATCGGTTAGCTCATATCACATCAAACCGTGCAAATTATTATTATTGTTATACTTTATTCTCAAATTATTAATGTTAACAACATCAGCATTGTGTGACTATGAGTATAGTGTGTATTAGCGTGTAGATTTCAATCTCTGTACAGTCTAATATAATTGTCATACCATTTTGAATTTCATACCAAGAAATTCTTTTAACCCAAAAAGCAAACTATGTTCCCTTCGAACTGGTTTTCCTTAAAATACAAATCTTGTGTAGCCTAATCTCAGGCTATCTGTAATCAGAAGCACATTTAAAACTGGAATATAATTTAATTTCATTCACATGAGTTTCATATAATCCTTTCTGGATTGCAATCCGCCATCAAAATGATTTTTTGACTTTTAATTATTCTAGCTGCTGTGAGAAAAGGCTATAAACGATCTGGCACCTGCAGGATCCGCACGTGCGATAGCCTACTAGCCGGGACAACTTCTTTATGTTTACATACGCGATGTAATGACGCGGCAGCACGCTCGAATCTCCCGCGAAAACCTACCCATACCACTCAAATTAGAAACATTATTATAAGATAACCGTTGTGAATCGGGCTAAAGTAAGGCGATAGTTTTGAACACTGGCCAGTTATGTACTTTCTCAAATACTGATTTTGGATCATTTTTAACCAAAAAAAAGTTATGGACTGCAGCTTTAATGTATGTTTGTTCATAATACATTTCAAGTTGTATAAATTAAAAGTCATGTTAAAAATCTATTACTATATGTCCAGATTATGACTACACTGGATGAATAAATGTTTTGAAGGTAATTTTCATATCACTGAGGTTATACTGAGGTTATAATACATTATGCCTAATGTATTAACTAATGTTAACAAATTAAAATGATAATACATATTGTAATCTTACTATACATATCCAAAGCACTTTAAAATCATATTTTCATGTGCAAGTAAATAAACTAACAAATAAATAAGACAGTCAGTGCAAAAGCATTAACTCCTGAACTTTGATTAAAGAAGTTGGGGAGACAAAAATCTAATATCTAGAAGATGGTCGTATTTTCGGCCCTTTGGGTGTTTCTGGCTGCTCTTGTAGTGATAGCTTCAATATTACACACTGTAATTCAGGCGAGGGGGAATAATTGACCTGTCAAATCTGGGATAGAAGGAGTCCCATCACTCAGAGGTGACAGCACAGAACCTGGCTAATAACAACCAGCCTCTAGCAAAGGGAATCTTGTTGTCTCTTAAATTGCTACATTTTCCCCAAAGAACTATTAAAATGTAAGGTGGGATATCTTTTATTTGTTTGTTTACTTTTTACCTCAGATTGTGGCAAATACAATGCACATTTTATTAAGAGAACCAGCCTACCTTTTTCCCCTGAAGTGTCAGGATTCTAGATACTTTTTTTTTTTCTAAATATCCATCTAAGGTAGAAAAATTATTTTAATAAACCAGGGAATTGCTTATTGCTGACATTTATGTGCATTTTTTCAATGCATTGACAGAGACTGAATGCCGCACATGACTAACACATATGCGAAGGTACACATTTATAAGTCGTTTATTGTAATAACGTAAATGTATGAATCTAAAAGCTTATAAAGAGGCTTGAAGCAAGAATTTAATGACTTTTTCTCTCGTTACCACTCTCACTTTCTCTTTTTGTCTCTCTCTCAAATGCTTTTTCTTTGACTGTACATTAGGCCTGTGAAACATGTACTAAAGTACAGTGCAGTTATTGCGAGAGAGGAGGGTAGCTGGTGTTCCCGCAGCACTGCATTCCCTAATCATCCCATGCTGAGTGATGGAGCATACGGTCTGCTCGGGGCTCAATAAAAGCAGCTGAAATGTATTTCAGTCTCAGGGCCAGAATAATGATCTTGCTTTCACTTTTGTATGGAGGGGTGCATGAGCAGAGTATGTCATTTTCATCATGCTCATTGTAAATCTGCGAAGGGAAAGGAAAAAGAAGAATAGGCATCCGAATGAAAAAAATGGCAGCAACGACAGGTGACCAACTTGACATTAAGATTATTACTTAGGCTCTCTTTTCAGGTTAGAGAAGAACATTTCTTTCGTGGACTCACTGCTTTTTTAGAGAAACTGATTTTCAGAGGCTCTTTGTTGAATGTAAGATTATTTTAAAATCGATGGCGGAGAACACATTGTGTCATGCACTTCATGGAATGGTGGAGGCATGGCACCCGCAGGCTATTGTTGTGCTTTGTTTTCTTTCTTTGTTGTGGTTTTCTTTGGTCTTAAGTCCCCTGCGGACCTATTCTTCAGTCATTCAAATCACGTTGCCAATTGAGTTGGGTTAGCAAGCATGCACAATCAGTGTTTGCCAGCCCACATCAAAATCTTGTTGGGATATCCCAGAAATTATTATTTCTGGCCTGTGACGTTCCAAACCAGACCATACAAATTTTAAAAAAGGCTATTTAGCTGAGCCGCAAATTAAATGAAAATTGGTGGTTATTTACTCCGTGTCTTATATCATTCCAAAGCTGTATAAGTTTCTTTATTCTGCTGAACACAAAAGAGAACTTTTTTTTAAATGTAGTTTGGCACTTGCTTCCATATAGTTACAATAACTGAGGACTGGAGTTTGTAAGCTTCAGAAAGCATAAAAAATCACCATAAAAGTATAACAGCCTTACAATTGCTTTTATGAGAAACAGATCGAAATTTGTTATTCAGTGGTACTGAAAACACTGGCTGCTGCTTTGATATTGTTAATTCCAGATCCCAGCAAATACTTTCTGCTAACAGTCCCGAATTTACCACTGCAAAAATCAAACTAAAAGTTTATTATTTTGTTATTATGCTTGTTTGATGACCCAGAGTTCAAGCTGTGAAAAACATTTGGATGAGACCACTGTTGACATAGCTCTTATTTTCTTTTAATCCACGTTTTCCTTTAAAAAATATAATTCAGCTTTTTTTTGGAGTAGGGTACTACTTTCTTAATTTCTTAATATGAAGCTTAAAATGTGTTTTAATGTCACTGTTGGTTAGGATTGCATGATCTTTGAATAATATTGGTCTTTAAATGCAAGATATTTAAAGTGTAGTTCCAATAGTTCCATTTTAGCAGAATCAAATATATACTTAAGTATATAGTTGGACTTTAGCACTACTTCTGCACAATTAAAGTGCATTAAGTACAACATTAGTTGTTCCAATTTAGCAGACTATAAGTATACCAGTTTAATATACTAAAAGTACAATTGCATGGCGTTTTATTAAGTGTATAAATATGTAAATGTATTTGTAGTATAGTTTGCATAAAATAATTGTATTTCAAATACATTTTAGTATATTTATTTTTCACCAGGGGAACCTTTTTCAAGTTCCTTTACAAAAAACTGACATGCACATACAAGTATGTACTTTATAGACAAAGATAAAGAGGGAGAGTGTCATTGAAATGCACAATTAAAGCTGTTATTTTCCTTTATGAAGCATTCAGTCACATTTATTAATAGACGTACATGTCTGTGGGTGTTCAAACTCTCTGTGTGCATACTGTATTTTACATGCCTCTTAAGTAAATGACAAATGTTTGTATCGCAACATGTTTTATCAAAAAAAATTACTAGCAATGCCAAGAGTGAGACGATGGCTAACCATATCTACACTCACTGCAAAATATTTTTTTAGCATGATTTTGAAGATAGGATTAGGTTAGGATTAGATTAGGTTATTTTTTCTTACCCTATTAATTTTTTTTGTTTGTTTTTTGATTAATGCTTAAAAATACAACTATTTGCCAGTGGTTTAAGAAAATTAACTTCATTCTAGATATATTTTCTCAAATTTCTAATATTTCAAGCAATAATTGCAGCACTTTTTACAGGAAAACAAGATAAAAGTGGTGATTTAAGAAAATGATTTTGTGCACTTTGTGTCTAAAACCGGCTTTCTTGGCTAGCACGCCAAATTCATATTAAAGAAATTGTCATGCTGCAATAGCCTGAAATGCCTGGTCATTGCAAGCGATCACATCACAGCCCACAACGAGCGATCAATCATTAACTAACCGGCAGAGAACAGGCAGCCACCCTCTCATCCGCCCACTCTGAGTTTAAAGGTCAGCCGTGCTCCGCAGAGGACCAGTCAGGCGCTGTCAAACACTTTCACTTTGCTGTGATAAGCACTGGAATTAGCATTCTCGTGTTTGTGTGTAGGTGTATGCATTTCTAATTCAGTGAATGTGTGAAAATGTGTGTGTGTGTGATTGGTGAGGGTGCAGCTGTCTGAAGTTATTGATGCTGGCAGAAAATGATCAAACTCTTCTTCTCTTGCTCCTGTTCCCTTGCTTTGGCCTGCCACTTCTGATTAGCAGCCGAAGACGCCTTCATCAGGACCTCACATGCACACAAATGCACACATGCGTGTTTGTCCTCAACAATAACTGTGAGTGACACATTGATGTATTATTTTGTGTTGAGAAAGCTTCATGGACACACAAGCATGACTAATGCAGTTCCACCGTTAGCTGAAAAATGGCAAATACATGGAGCAGCAATATTTGTTTAGCGCGTTCAGTAATTTGACAGAACTATCATGTACACTTTTATTAATATGTTAACAGCAGCACAGCTGTGGATTATGTATTTCAGCTTGCTCTAATAAGGGTCATTACACGATAGAGTATTTCCAAGGCTGCACAAACCAATTTTCCCTAGCAAAATATTGTCATGTAGTCAGACTTTTGACTGTCAGCATAAAGTTTTGGACAGTTTGGCCTGTTTATTCTGACCATTTGAACAGAAAAGTTTAACACCCTATAATGGTAATTCATATTGCAAAGTCAAATCAAATTTGTGCAACCTTAGTTTTCATGTATGTTAGGAGTGGACCTTGTATTAAAAATCTTATATTTTCAGGCAACTCAAACCATAAATAAAAATATATATTTTTAAAAAAGTAAGTTAAAGTTGAAATATTTATAAGTTATAGCCTACAAGTTATATAAATATTCTACCACATCCAAAGCTCAAAACGATTCTGCGAATCCTGCATCTGCCTCAAAATCTCCCACTGCATCAATCCGGTACCTTGTAAACATTACTTTGTTTCCAGACAGACTGTTGCAGCATCGCATCAGATTGAAAATGACAATTTCAGCCAGTTCTTGCCATTTTTGTGAACAATATGAATCAGATGGCCCGTGGGTTTGCTGTCTGAGTCTGACACT